>JAJHUR010140030.1:1343-23610 GCA_027495735.1 Lutjanus campechanus | reverse complement strand
GTGATTCACGTCAGGCCAAAAACACACACATACACACTCCCACATGTGTGTTTGTGTGTGTGTGCATGAGTCACAGTGTGTGTCCTCTCCATATTTATTTGATGCTGCTCCATATTTGTCCACGTGCAGGCGTGTGTGTGTGTAAATCTTTTTATGTCTCCCAACATGTGTGTGTGTGTGTGTGTGTGTGTGTGTGTGTGTGTGTGTGTGTGAATGTGTGAGTCACTGGAGTGGGTGTGTATGTTTTTATATCTGTGTGTGTGTGTGTGTGTGAAGTGTGAATTGAACAGAGCTGTGACCAGATGGGCTCTGTAGATCAGGTTACCTGTTTATAGAGCAGCATCTGTCCACCCTGTCAATCAAACACACACAGACAGAAATATTTTTAGAAAATCTGCTAAATAAAATGCGAATTTATGCGCGTTTTCATCCACGGCTAATGTGCATATTAGTTAGGAGCTGGCTTATTGAGACAAACAGCTGGTGGAGCTAATTCTCCAGTCAGTCACGTTAAAACATCACCGAGGACAAAAAGACACGAGGTCATTAAACTCCAGATCATAACTGGGGCTTTTCATTGTTAATTAATCAGTCGATTATTTTCTCAATTAATCGCTCAGTTATTTTCTACATTCACTGATTAAATGTTTGGGCCATAAAATGTCAGAAAATGGTGAAAAATGTTGATCAGAGTTTCCCGAAGTCCAAGATGACGTCCTCAAATGTCTCGTTTTGATTTTCAGTTAGCGTCGTAAAGTGACCATGAAATATTCACAGTTTAGAGGCTGGAACCAGAGAATCGGTGACGAAAAGGACGAAAGAGATGTAAAAGACATAAAAGACGTAACAAGATGAAAACAACAAAAATGACGTAACAAGACTAAAACGATGTAACAAAATAAAAAGATTGAAAAAGAAGTAACAAGACAAAAATGACCTTAAAGACGTAACAAGATGAAAACGACAAGAAAAGATGATTCTGGTGGAGAAAAGTTGAGGTTTTGTTAGATTCAAACAGAAACAGTTACTTTTATACTCTGAGGACATTTCAGAGCCTGAAGTTTTTCACTTTTACTGCAGTAAACAAGTTGAATCAGTGCTTCTACTTTTAGTCTTTTTCACACCAGTATCTAACTTCTACTTGAGTACATAATGTGTGTAAGTTTTCAATGCTGTTAGTATTGAACTGCAATAAATAACCAATCAGATAAGACTGTGTTGGTTAAAATCAAACAACCTGAATGAACAGAAGAATAAAGCGACACATCGTCCTCTGCAGACAAAGTTTTTCTTGTCGTACTCGCAGCACAATCTGCTCCAAGTTCTACTTCTTTCTTCACGTCTTCCTCTGTATTGTCAGAGTATAATAACAGTCCACTCAGCCTCTCCGTCCTGCTGAGCTCCTCTAATAGTTTTCAAACATTTAGAGCTGAATGAGTCACAGCTGTGACACAGATTAACAGTCGGAAACTGCAGAAACACTGAAGGCACGAGTCCCTCAGTAAAAAAAAAAAAAAGATCCACCATGAGCGTGTTAGTTACAAACCCAGCATGCACCTGCTGGAAGAAAAAAAAAACAGGACTATCCCTTTAAAGTGTAGGAATGTCCAAGGTGATCCAGGGGCATCAGTCATGTGACCGCCTCACCTGAACGAGGCGTCCAGATGTGGGCTGATTTTGATGCAGCCGCACACACACGCGTCCTCCCGTCTGTGTAATTTCAGCCGACAATAGTCGTAGAAATGTAAGTTTGAAAGAAGCCGGACGTGTAGCGAGTCTGTCGATGTAAAATCTGCACTTTGTGAAAAGAGCTTTTGAATGAAACGCTGAATACGTCTGACAGACCTTCTGTAGAATAGAAGAAGAATAGAGGAAAGAAGAAGAAGAAGAGATATAGAAAAGGACATTTCCATCTGATTATTCTTTTCTTCTTTGATCTGTTGAAAGTTTCAGCTTTTTTATTTTCTTGTTTGTTCTTCTTCTCTTCTTTGGTCTTTATCCTCCTCACTCTTATCTAACTTGTGTTTTCACTCCCTCCTCTTCCTCTGATTCTCCTTTCTCCTCCTCACTTCTCCTTCCACTCTTCTTCCCTCTTTCTTTCCTCGTCTTCCTTAATGTCCTCAGTGTCATTTTAGTGTCGTTTCTCATGTAACCAGGTCATAAAGCAGCTGGAAACTTTGCGTTTTCTTTAGGCGCCGATTCACATGCAAAATAAAACAAGACGATGGGGGAAATGCAGACAGGTGCGAAGCAAAAACAGTTAAAAGTGTTTTTTAGAAAGAAAAATAATGTACGAAAAGCTTATGTGAATGCAGGGAGGTCAAAACCAGAGTCCAAAAATGAACAAATCCAGATCCAGAGTGCAGAGGACGAGACAAAAGGGCGACGACGATGCAAAATAAAGAATCAGGTGAAACAAATCGTGATCAAAAAGGACAAAGACAGGAAGTAAAGTCACAGAAACAAGAGGGAAGACGAGGACTACAAAATAAAAGTAACTGACAAAAGAAATCAGAACCATGACAGTATAGTTTTTGGATTGATACCATTTATTACACTGTAAAAAATAAAATTAAAATTAGAAAGCAGCGCACTGCAACAGATTTTTGAACCCAACTCAAACTCTTAAATTTTGAAATAAACTTTAAACAGTTTTGCCTATTTATAATCTTTAGTTGAGATAATTTAGAAGTTTATCTGAAGAAAATAAATTATCTCAACAAAAGATCAGGAGTTGGTAAAACTATAAAAACTTAATTTGAAGTCGAGTTGGGTTCAAAACTCAAAAATCTATTGCAGTCCCTGAAATTTTGAGTTTTCTCAACTTTTTCACTTCTATAGTGTAAAGTCATCCATCGTCTGCAGGTCTGTAGTTTGTGGTTGTGAAGTTTTATGACGCTGTGATTATCCTCGATCAGAGGTTTTCACAGTCTGAGACTCCCACATCTTCAGTTAGAGACACTCAACAGTCGAGCCAAAAAAGCCAAATATTACTGTTTGACAGAACTTCAGTCTACAACAAATACATTTTTAAAAGTCCGTCCAAATGCATCGATTAGTTTATGATTCTGGGGACGATTCACCAAAACTGTACGTCTGATTTATCTCTTTAATGAAATCACACACATTTACAGACGATCTCCTTCTGATAACTAAGTAATAACTCACGACATATTTTACACTTTCAGGTACTGTGAAACAGTTTGGAGCCCCCTGAGGACGTCTGTCTCCCATTTTGAAAACCTCTGCTCCAGAGGCAACGATCGACCCATCCTAAGTCCCGCCCCTTTCGCTCTGTGCTCCAATAACAGTTGAGCAAGTTTGGTATCCGGCGGTCAACTTTCTCCTTTCCTGTTTCCTGTACTTGCTCTGCACTTGACTCATGTCAGTAAACAATCCGTTCCAGCTGCACGATCCATTCCTGCTTGCCAGGTAGCGACCTACGGCAACACCGCTTGGACAAACCACACAGTTTGCCGTTATTAGCCTGTTAGCCAGCCGTTCAGTCCGTTCTGCGCAAGCAGTAAGATACGGCAACGTCTCTGTGAGTCGAGCAGAGAGCAAGTACAGGAGAGTTGACCAAGCTTGCTCAACTGTTATTGGAGCACAGTGTGAAAGGGGCGGGACTTAGGAGGGGTCAATAGGTCATCATATACAGAGAAGTAACTAGTAGTAACAGAGGTTATTAAAGGTTACAACTGAATCCACAAGAGTCTCAGACCCAGTTTATGATATTTCAACACTGTTTATGTTCCCATACAAATAAATGACAGTGTCATCTGCAAACATCTGGATGTTGGTGTCAGAACAATGAGCATCATATCTGAAAAGAGACTATTTGGTATCCAACCCTTTTTCATTCAGATATCTTGAGGTGAGATGTCAGTGTCCCCCTTGCTGATTTTTACCTCCACCTTATAAACTTTATCCTTTAACTGAGTCTGCTGCAGCTTCTGAAAGACAGTAATGTTTTCTGAAGACGAGGACGTCCCCACAGAGTTTATTAAAGCAGGAAGTAGAGCTGTGAGAGGCTGTTTTGATGCCTGCGTGGTGCACATGTACGTTCCTTCTTTATTTCTCTCCTCTTCTTCAATCTTCCTTCCTTTCTCCTCCTCCATCGCCTTATCTCCCCTTTTCTCTCCTACTCCAAACTTTTCTTCTCTTCTTCTTTACCCTCTTTATCCTTTTCCTCCTCCTTTATTTGTTGTCTCCTGTTTATTTTCCTCCTTTTCTTCCTGATTCTCCACCTCTCCTCCTCCTCCTCCTCCTCCTTCCATTCTTCATCCTCGTGCTCTCCATCATGTCCTTTCCCTTCATCCTCTTCCTCCACCTCCCCTCCTCTTCAGTTCTCGTCCTCTTTCTTTTTCGTTCTCTTTCTCTTTTTTCTTCTACTTTTTCATCTTCCCCTGCTCCTCTTTTCCTCCTCTACCTCCTCATCATGTCTTTCTTCTCCTTCCCTTCCCTCTTTCTCTTCCCTCATGCCCTCATCTCTCCACCTTTTCCTCCTCTTGTCTGCTCTTCCTCTGTGCCGTCTTCGTCTTCCTCCTTTTACTCTCATTTCTCCTTCTTTATATTCTGTTTATTTTCCGCAGCACCATGCCAACATTTTTCTGGTAAAACCTGAAAAAATCTTCATCATAACCAACAAACAAAGGATCATATACGTTCACTGAACGAAGTTTATGAAAACAAAATGCACATTTCTCACCAAAAATGTGCATTTTAAAGCAGAAACTGTCTTTTTAAAAAATGCATTTTCCAATGAGAATTACTGGAATGTCGGCCATGTTGTTTGTTTTCATGGAAAGAAACTCAGTCATGTGGATTCAGGCCGATAAAAAAGAAGTTTCTTTCAAGTTTCTTTGTGTGAAAATGAGCTAAATGACTGACTGACATTCCTTTCATTCTCTTAAGTTTCTGTATTAAAATTCATTTTGACATTTAGCAACGATAGAAAACATTTTCCTGTTGAAAACTCAAAGAATCATCATCATAACTAACAAACTAAAGATCTTATACATCCACTGAATAAAGATGATGAAAATAAAAGGCACTTTTCTTGCTAGAAATGTCGTCAAAATGCTTTTGAAGCAAAAACAATCTAAAAACGTTGCATTTTTCACCAAGAATTGTTTGATCCTGACACTGTGAAGTATGACTTATGAGCCTTTTTGTCCTTGTAACCTCTCCTGCACGATATATACTGTGCAAATAAACCAAACTCTTCCGTTCTCCTCCTCTTCTTCCTCGTCTTCTTCCTCGTCTCTGTTGTTCTTTGTTTGCAGAAACTCTCTGCAGTCAGAAAAAAAGAAAAATCATTTCTCACCAAACATCGTTCTCCTCCTACAGAAATCAATGCAAATATTTTCATCTTCTCTCTTTCTCTTTACAGCTCTTTCCTCCCTTTTTTCCCTCCCTCCTTCTCTGTATTTTTTCTCTCATGTATATTTTTCTCTAAATAAAGGTGTATTCCCACTAAGAAATCAATGCAAATGCTGCCATCGATTTCCGCTCTCTTTTCTCTCGTTTCTTCTCTCCCCGCCGAGCAAATGTGTCTTTTTATTTTTTTTCTTGCTCTGAAATCAATACAAATATTTCACTCTTTTTGTCTTCTCTCTCTCTCTTTCCTCCATTCTGTCTCTACCTCGCCCGCCCTCCCTCTCCCGTTTTCTCTTTGTCTCCGTCCTCCAAAATGTGCATTTTTCTCCGAGACCGATGCAAATATTTTTCACATTTTCTGTCTTTTTGTGCCCCCCCCCCCCACCCTCCTCCTCTCCCTCTCTGTCTCTCTCCCTCTCTCTCCCCGTGTCTCACCCTACCTCTCTCGCCCTCTCTCGCCCAGCAGCCGTCATTATGCGGCTGATTGCTGCGTTTAGCCTCGTAATTGAAATAATGAGAGAAGATTACCTCGCCGCTTTTAGTCACCTCGTCTAATCCACCAATCAGCTGTCAGCAGGTCGAGATAGAGAGAGCTCTGTGTGTGTGTGTGTGTGTGTGTGTGTGTGTGTGTGTGTGTGTGTGTGTGTGTACAGAATGTATATGTGTAGATATGGATGTTTGTTGCCTATAGGAGCATGTTTGTGTGTGTGTTACATCTGCTGCCGACGGCGGGGAATCAGGAAAATCAATGACGCTGTGTTCCCTCAACATGACCGCCACAAACAACAAACCAGCTCAGTGTGTGTGTGTGTGTGTGTGTGTGTGTGTGTGTGTGTGTGTGTTGTTGATTTCTTCATGTTTATCAGAGCTGTTTTCTGCAGAGATGCTGGATTCTTTCTAACACTGACGTCATCTGTGTGACAACAATCTGAGCTCACTTACTGAAGGTTCACTTACGAGCTGTTGTTTTTTTTCCAGAGCTTTCAATCGTGACTGACTGCGGAGGGGTCAAAGGTCAAGTTCGACCCAGTCAGACAGGATGAACATCACGGGGATCTTCACCGTGTTCTTCGATGATTTAACTCGTTTAAAATCGTTCAGGACGTCGTCGTAACCTGGTGAAGTTACAGAATCTGGTCTGTAAGAGACAGACGGCAGGACACAGACGAGATGAAAGCGTCCACAGGGGGCGCCGGAGAGCTGAAGGGAGACAAACAGACTGCGTGAGCTGAATTACATTTCCTATACACTTTAAATTAAAATGCATCTGGACACAGTTTAACCTGATTACAGTCAGGCCTCAGATTACATGTAACAGGATTACATAATCTGGATACAAAACTACAGTTACAGATTAAAAAATGTAATCAGATTACTGATACATTTTGCAAAAAAAATGGGGATCATTAGTAGGATTACAACTTTAAATAAAGAAGGATATCCTACCATGTGCAGTGAGCTCACTTCATTATTGACAAATCAATCAATCAATAAACTGCACATAACAAAAGAAGGAACAGCTGGACACACCTGCCACAGTAATAATCTATAATTAATCAACTATTTAATTCATCTGCATCTGTTCTCAATCAATGAATTCATAAAAAAAAAAACGTGAAAAAACAAAACAAAACAACAGAAATAAAAAAGAAATTTAAAAAAAACAAGAGTATTGATTAAGTTCAATAAATAATAAACCTGTACAACAAACCTACTGGAGCAACAAATGAAATCCTGCATGTTCGAAAAGGAGGCAGGAAGTATGTTCCTGTTTGTTATTCAACCCAATACAGAAAAACTAATCTGATGATTGATTATAATAACGATGATCTGATGATTTAAAAAGTCCACATTCTCTGATTTCAGCTTCTTAAATATGAATATTTTCTGGTTTCTTTACTCCTCTCTGATCGTTGAGTTTGAGGACGTCATCTTGGACTTTGATCAACATTTTTCAACATTTATTGGATCAAATAACTAATTGATTAATTGATAAAATGGTCAACAGATTAATCGATAATGAACAGGATGTGACAGGATTCATAACATCTAATATCTGCAGAGAAAGACTGAGAGAAGCTCACTCACACTTTGAAAAGTTCCGGTCCGAAGAAAGTTTCAAAATGAGAGCGTTAGCGTAACCATAGAAACTCACTACAGCTGATCTCGCTCGCCTGCAGCGAGCGGCGTCCTCCTGCTCGCTGAGTGTCTGTGCACGGTGGAACCGGAGAGGGAGACCCCGCTGCTATAGAACCGTCACATGGGCCGTGTGAGGAGAACTCGCACCTGATGCAAATGGGATGAAGATCCAAGTGAATAAACCCCAGCCCCAGAACATGCATAATGCACTACTTTATTACAGTAATGGATCTTTCTAACAGGAAGTGATGCAAACCAACGAGCAGACAGCTGATTGCTTTGATTTCGGGCGTCCTGATCTGCTCCGTGTGAGCGAACAGGCTCAGGGACGTGTTGGCTCTATTTTAGAGAACCTGCTTCACTGCAAACATATTTTATCTGATAAAAACTGATGCTGGTGTCACTGAAGTTTCTGTTTCCCCTCATCGACGCAGTCAGCAGGCCGTTTGTCCCGCGCTCACCGTGAGGTCGGGCACGGGGAGGGAAAGTACAGCGCTACAGCCGCTACGTCCTGTCTGCCTGGTATACAAACTGCTAAGCTAACTTTAGCATTTAGCCTTCATTGTGACGTTACACAAACGTTAAAATGATCTCACAAGATCTTTCACAGTTTCCCGTCAGTCTCTCTGCTTACGTCACTTCCACACATCTGCGTCGTCACATTCAGCTGTTATCTCATTGGTTGAACTTTGAAAGGTCAGTGGCAGAGTTCAACTAATCTGAACTTTAAGTGACGCGGTCGAGTCAAATCTGAGCAGAGCACCAGAGGAGAGTGATGCTGCTTAATCAGGCGCCACTGGTTTCTCCATAAGAAAACAATGTGACAGCCAACACTGGGGGCCATAACTAACAAGTCTGAGAAGCAGCTTATTTTATATGATCCACAGCATCCGTTTTATTATCCTCAAAGATAGTCAGTCAGAGATAGTTGCTCAGTTTGTCAAATAAATAATAAAACAGTGGTTAAGAGGATCTGAAAAGTTGCTGCCCACATCGTTTTATGAGGCCTGAACATGCAAGTGCGTTTGTTCTTGTGTTTAACGTTCTCACAGTAACAATCTGTCCTCAGCGCAGAGCTGGATTCACTCCTGATTCAATCCTGCTCCGTCTCAATCAAATCCAAACACAGACATCAAACATCGATTTAATAAAAGTGTTTCTGCAGGTCTGAACCAGGTCAATTTAAGAGTCCAACTTATGAACTATTTCATGTCCATGCTGGCAAACAGTGTGTAAAGTCCAGAGCGTCTCTGGTTTTAATGTTGACGCAGATGTAAAAGCTGATGGGAGACGTTGTTACTCCAGAGTCGGTCACTCTGAAGCCTAAAAAGCCTGTTGGGTGATAGTTTTTTACAGCAGCTTTATATTTTTCTGACTTTCTACATCACTCTTTATACACAAGTTTATAAGTTTATCAGAAACTTTGATGACTCAGACATGTATATTTATATTTATATATATTTACCGCAACCTGGAAGTATTCAGGCTCATTAAAGATTTGTGAGAAAAGGTCACATGTCCAGAAAACCATGAGTCTATGTTACAGCAACTTTCTCCATCTCCATTCTCTTCAGCTCTTCGTTCAATCAAAAGTCAGCTCTGTCAAGATGGTTTGTGATTGGTCAACAGTGGAGATTCGCAGGTCAAAGTTTACCAAAGTTGTTTTAAATGCTTCTACTACGGAGCCCCTAAAGTGTCATGGAGAAAAAAAAAAACTATCTCGTGCGCACGTTTTAATATCTCGTGCGCACGAGATACTAAAACGTGCGCACGAGATAGTTTTTTTTTTTCTCCATGACACTTTAGGGGCTCCGTATTCTACTTAGCAGTTAAGCTAACATTACCCAGGCTTGTTAACTATGTTAATATTAACCTCGACTTTCCCAGAATATCCTCAGAGTCTTAAAAGTATTTAATTTAAAAATCAAAGAAGCGAAGTAAGTCAGCAGCAGAGCAGAAGTTAAAGAAGAAGATTAGCCTGCTTGAGTTGAGGATAACTACACGTGTTGCTGCCAGTAAGTGCCATAAAACTTCATCAATACATCTGATCAACAAGCATAAACATGGTGCAATGGTGTCCAATTTTGACCTGCATGTTTTACAAACTGCAGTTTGATTTTCGTAGTTTTCGTACGTGAACAAAATGATCTTTGGTCTCATTTTTTCCAACTTGAAGCTTCATGGTTCTCTCTCTGCTCTCTGATTGGTTCAGACAAAGTGAATCTGGTGAGTGAAGTGTTGACGTGAATAGTTTGACTAAAAAGCGAGAATGTTAGTTGATTCAGGAAATGACAGGAAATGAACTGATTCACGCTTTTTAATATCAGACTTTTTAGGGTGGATGGATGGATGGAAATTAATTTCACCAATAAAACAAAAAATAATAATTTATTGATTTAGTTTTTAAAAAACTCAACACAAAGTGCAGCTTCAGACTTGATCAACATATTTAAATCAACACCTCCAGCAGAAGGTTCTAATCTTCTTCCTCCTCTTCTCTTCCTCTTTTATCTTCCTCCTCTTCTTCTAAAGACTTTTTCAACTCTTCTCCTTTTCAGAAGCAACATCATGCAAATTTCTCCAGTTTAGATGATGTCTTCCTCATTTTACCGTCCCTGTGAGGTCATTCAGTCCCTCATCAGGACACACGAGCGACAACACAAACATGCATTCCTCCTTCTAACTTTGTCATTGTCCCTGTCCTCCTGCTGAGCGTCTCCTCGTCCTCCTCCGGTCAGCCAGCTGGGGCCTGGAGGCTTCCTCTTTGTTCTGCTGCGAGTCGGCCGGCTTCCTCTCCTCCGTCCTCCATCCTCTCCCCCGCCGGGATAAGCTTTTAGCCGCGTCCTAGCAGCGCAGGCTAACCGCCACGCGGCAGCTCTCACCGGCTCCTCGCTGTTCCAGCCAAATGCCGCTACACAACACCATATAATTAAGAGCTCTGAATGCGAGCAGGCAAATGCAAAGCAATTTGGGACGAGGCGAGAGGCTGAGAGAGACGGGGGAGGGAGGAGGCGGAGGAGGGGGAGGAGGACGGCGGCGAGCCAACGGCGGTTTCAATCTAATTGGGCCATATCAATTTATTTCACATTTCTAAAATGTCACGCCTTGATGTGAAGCTAACCGAATTTGCATACGCGCCGCAGCATGTTTTTACCTCGGCAGCTCAGTGTGGACGAAATAAATAGAGACAGAAATAAATAGACGGAAGAGACACAGAGGAAAATGCCACGAGGCCTTTTTCTCTCCGCTGAGCGCTGCCGACCCGCCGGCGAGGGTGTGGCAACACAACGCCACCAACGACTCGCCTGATGGAGAGCTCGCCTTTTAAACACAGGCGGCGGAGCGGCTGACATTTCTGCTGCAGAGCAAAGAGGAGGCAATCAACATGGCAACAACAACACAGCAACAACAACCAGGGACAACAACACAGCAACAACAACCAGTGACAACAACACAGCAACAACAACCAGTGACAACAACACAGCGACAACAACCAGTGACAACAACACAACAACACAGCAACAACAACCAGTGACAACAACACAACAACAACACAGCGACAACAACCAGTGACAACAACACAGCGACAACAACCAGTGACAACAACACCAGTGACAACAACCAGTGACAACAACACAGCAACAACAACCAGTGACAACAACCAGTGACAACAACACAGCGACAACAACCAGTGACAACAACACAGCGACAACAACCAGTGACAACAACACGGCAACAACAACCAGTGTCAACAACATGACAACAACAACCAGTGACAACAACACGACAACAACCAGTGACAACAACACGGCAACAACAACCAGTGACAACAACACAGCGACAACAACCAGTGACAACAACACAGCAACAACAACCAGTGACAACAACCAGTGACAACTACACGACAACAACAACCAGTGACAACAACACAGCAACAACTACCAGTGACAACAACCAGTGACAAAAACACGACAACAACAACCAGTGACAACAACCAGTGACAACAACACAGCAACAACAACCAGTGACAACAACCAGTGACAACAACACAGCAACAACAACCAGTGACAACAACACAGCGACAACAACCAGTGACAACAACACGGCAACAACACAGCAACAACAACCAGTGACAACAACCAGTGACAACAACACGACAACAACAACCAGTGACAACAACTCTGCAACAACAACCAGTGACAACAACACAGCAACAACAACCAGTGACAACAACACGACAACAACCAGTGACAACAACACAGCAACAACAACCAGTGACAACAACACGACAACAACCAGTGACAACAACACAGCAACAACAACCAGTGACAACAACACAGCAACAACAACCAGACAACAACCAGTGACAACAACCAGTGACAAAAACACGACAACAACAACCAGTGACAACAACCAGTGACAACAACACAGCAACAACAACCAGTGACAACAACCAGTGACAACAACACAGCAACAACAACCAGACAACAACACGGCAACAACAACCAGTGACAACAACACAGCAACAACAACCAGTGACAACAACACAGCAACAACAACCAGTGACAACAACCAGTGACAACAACACGACAACAACAACCAGCAACATGTCAACTCATCAACAACAACCAGCTTTTAAACACAGGCGGCGGAGCCGCTGACATTTCTGCTGCAGAGCGAAGAGGAGGCAATCAACATGGCAACAACAACCAGTGACAACAACACAGCAACAACAACCAGTGACAACAACACAGCAACAACAACCAGCTTTTAAACACAGGCGGCGGAGCGGCTGACATTTCTGCTGCTGCAACAACCAGTAACAACAACACATCAACTAATCCACAACAGTCAGCAACAACAACCAGTAATTCAGTGGATCCTAAACTGTTTCTGGCATGTCCACCTTCAGAAGGTGAATATATAGCTAACAATATAGCTACAAGCTAACATCAGGTTGCTATGGCTCTTTTTTAACACTCGCTGCTTTGAAGAGCCGCCCAGAATTAAATAAGCTAGCCAGCTAGGTTAACTACATAATTAACAATATAGACAAATTTTACAAAGTGTACATCATGGTATCAGTACTTTTACTGAAGTAACAGAGTATATTTACAGTGTGTTATTAGTACTTTTACTTTTACTTAGTCTCTAAACAGCGGCGTATCAGAGTGTGACAGAGTTCACACTCACCTGAAGACCACTCAGGCCTGTTACCGTGGCAACGGACCCCAAGGGTCATTACCTGGAGGTCTCTCTCTCTCTCTCTCTCTCTCTCTCTCTCTCTCTCTCTGGTTATATTTTCTTTTTAAAGGGCCAGTCTGTAATTTTATTGACCATCCATGGTGCAAATGTTAACACATCTGTCAGTCAACAGATTCCAGTGCTGTGATTTGATGTGTGGTGGTGGGCGGGGCCACACACACACACACTCAGAGGAATGTAAAGAGAGAGAGAGAGCACTGCTGTTGACCTCTCTCTTTCTTTTGTGTCTTTGAGCCAAGTTTTGCCCCTGAGTGCTGGATACATGATCCAATCTAAACTTTACTGACACACACACACACATACTCACACACACACACACACGCACACACACACACACACACAGAGAGAGAGAGAGTGAGAGAGAGAGAGAGAAATACATGCAATCACTCGCTCATGCACACACACAACTTTTCCACTTTCTGTCACACACACGTCTGTACATACACACTCTGTTTTACTTTTTCACTCACTTTTTCCTCATTCACACACACACACACACACACACACACACACACATTCCTGGAGGACAAAGACAGAGGAGCGAGGTCTGTCAGAGTCAAATGTCAAACTGCTCTTAGCTTCTGTTTGCTAAACACTCCTCTGGTAATGACTTCAAATAGCATAGCAAAACATGTCCTCTGAGTGTGTGTGTGTGTGTGTGTGTGTGTGTGTGTGTGTGTGTGTGTGTGTGTGTGTGTGTGTGTGTGTGTGTGTGGAGAGAAAGCGCAATTGGGCGGAAAAAGAGGGAGAAAGATGAACTTTAAGCTCTTGAGAAATAAGTACTTCTAATTGGTTTGAATTGAAAAACCATCAACAGAGACAGAGGATGAAGAACAGAGAGGAGGAGGAGGAAGACAGCTTTAGAGATGAGAAGACGAGCAGACAGACAAGGTGAGACGGTAAAGACAGGAAAGGAGAGTTAGATGAAAGTGTGCAGGTGAAGACAAATCAGAGAGACACGTATGAACGGGTCAGGAGAGGTGGAGGGAAACTAAAATGAGAGAGAGATCAAAACTGAAAATAAAGATGTACAAAAAGATGAAATGTATGAATGTTGGAGTTTTAATTTACTAATGTCCACCACACACCAGAGGATTTATAAGACTCCTAAAAGTCTTCAGTCTGACACCATCTCACACTTAAAGATAATTTGTCAGAAGTCACAGACTCAGATTTGTAAAGAATTAAAGATCTTACAGAGTCACTATCAGGATTACATGTAGCGGGATTAATCTGGATACAAAAAAAGTTACTGTATTTCATCACAGTTGTAAAAAAGATGTAATCAGATTACAATCAGATGGTCTTAAGCTAAGATGGTCGTAACTTTGTGTTCCAAGTCCAGCCTACTAGTTGCACCTGTTGCACCAACTAGACTTAAACCTTCCTCTCGCTAAGACCAGGCTTAAATCTTACACATAGTCAGGAGCAGGCGTAAAGTCAAAATCTAGATCACTTCTACGGTAACGACTCGTAGTAACTGCAGCTTCTCATTTATCAGCTGTACGATGAGTGGGCTTTTAGACATGAGAGAGTGATTAGAGACAGAGATCCTTCCATTTCTTCTATTTCTTTCGGACATCACTGTCTGAGCCTCCAAACAGTCGTTAATTGCCTCCGTTATTTCTCTCTCTTGCTTCTTCTTGTTGGCAATAACATTTGACTGCTCGGCTGTCAGCGTGGCTCTGTGTCGGCTGCCCAGCTCGATAAATTTGTGGATCTCTATGGCCGTGAAGTTTCCCTTCCTCGTTCTCTGATCCTCCATATTTAAAGTTGCCACTAATGATTACAAGGAAGCGGGACAGCGGTAGATTGTTAAACTGTGTCATAGCAGCGCGCGCTGCGAGTTATTCACATGAACGTGAACGCGTATTGCTAAGTCTGACTATAAACTAAAACAAAAGAAAGAAGAAAAGTTCTGTTGTTCCATCATGTGACTGACATGTTTGTTGCTGTGTAGCAGCAGTGATTTGTAGTAAAGATGAGGGTAGTTGTGAACTTCTTCAACGAGCCTGTCCTCAAAACTTTCCGCCATTGTTGTTGCTGGTGACATGTCTCCTGACCCCTGACCCCTGTCACTGCATTCTGCCCCTACGCTGCCCCTATCGGTCGTGTCATATCAGGTCATATCAGTCATGTGTGTATTGCATCTTGCAGACGTGTAGCATCAATTTCTGAGGACATGGACAACCAATGCTCCAAATGGATGCAAGATACGTGAGGCAGACATCATGCGTATGTGAACACGTAGTTAAAAGCGAGTATATCTCTGCTTTAAGAGTCTTGAGGTAGATGCTTGAGTGGAAGCAGAAAGTAGCAAGAAAAGAGAATAAAGTGCAGGAAATCAGTGAGATGTGCTAACAGACGCTCTCGTGTCTTTATTTCCCGACATGTTACAAACAGATATATAAATATACGTACATACATTACATAATTCAAAACTTATACGTTACAAATGAGCATTTTATTGACTGATCAGGTCTTTCTTCCGACTCAGAGTTGTAAACAAACATTTAGCAGCATGAAGAGACTCAGATGTTTAGTTCGTCTGTGTGTTAACACGCCTGTCAATCATTTAAATCACGGTAACCATCGACGAGCAATCACTTGACATGCTTTGGTTCATTATTTTTTTTGACATTTATCAAACAAAGACATGAAACATAATGTCACGCTCTCCATGAAGCAATCATGATAATAATACAGTGAAATACATGAGAAGCACCACTGAGTAAAATAAGAGTAATTCAGCTCCGTACACCTGCTCACTATTGTATCACACGCAGAGTCTCATCTACACGTCACATGACCTTCTGATTATTACTGTTATTTATATGATAAAGTGGATTGTGTGTGTGTGTGTGGTGAGTGTTCCTCTTAATATTCCCACATTCACAATATCACTGATTAAATATACACAATGAGGCCAAAAGTATGTGGACGCCTGATGTGTGATAGTGTAACGTGTGACTGTGACCAGGGTTTGGAGGGTTACTTTTAAAATGTATTCTGTTACTAATTATGTCCTCAAATGTCTTGTTTAGTCCTCAACTCAAAAATATTCTGTTTATTATAAAAGTAAAAATGTTCATTTTTAAAAAAGGGAAATGTGGGCTTGTTTTTAAACAGGGTTGGGCTCGATAAAATCAGCTGTTGATTTTACTGCAGTGACAACTGTTGCTGGGAGATTAAATCAGCTGTAACTAGCTAGCTAATTAACGCTAATTCCTCAGGTTGAACACTCTTAAGCTCTTTCTCAATACCAAGTTCGCCAAGTTCGGACTTAGCAAGTTCGACTTGGGAGTACAGTCTCACGAGGACGGGAGGACGCAGGATGGTCATTCTGCAATTGGGACAGCGGTGTACTTGATGACGTCACCATCTCAGTTTGTCTTCGCTTACCCGTCAGGACATCATGTCGACGACAACGACGACGAGGTCCCATTAGCAGGACGACACATCTCCGAAAACAAATTTTAAACTATGCGCTATCGCGATGAAGTTTTAACCGCTACTTTCTCACATAAAATAATCTTAAAACTACATTTCATGATACTAAAACAGTCGTATTTCGACACTTGTGACTTACAGTTGTGGATCTTCTCCTCCGCCGTTGTTGTTACGAAATGCATTCTAGGATATGTGGCTGCCCCAAGTTCACACAAGTCACCATCCGATGCATCCTCGATAAAACGGGCGGTGCAAGAACCCATCCGGGTATTTGACTGTACTTGGCGAGATGCGGACTTTTGAATTGGAACAGTACTTGGACTGAGACTGATGATGTTTCTCAAGTACACAGAGCATATTGAGAAAGGGCTAGCTAGCTTAAGGTGCTAGCTATGTATTTTTCAGTGCTAACTGAAAGCTCTATGCTAACACCATATTCTATGTTCAGTAGAGTTGCAATGATTACAAAATTAGTTGCCAGTTATTTTGATGATTGTCAAACATTTTCTGGTTCCAGCTTCTTAAAATTTTCAGCATTTATTTGATTAATAATCGTTTGGTTTTATGAATTAAATGATTAATTTAAAAATAGAAATGAAATTGTGAGTTGTAGCCCTAATGTTTGTTGATAAAAGAATCTATGCTAACTTTAGCATATTCTTTGCTAACAGTAGACTGCATGCTAAAGTGTTAGCATGCCAGAAAGTTGGAAGCGTACTATTGTCTAAAATATCATCGTAGACAGCGGGGTCCACATAATTTCAGTCATATAATGTTTTTATGTAAGCGGCCAAACTTGCTTGCGTGCTGTGATGTTCAAAATCCGCCTGGTACAGCACATCAGGAGGTTCATCATGAGTGTGTGTGTTTGTGTCATTGTGTGTGTTGTTCCTGTGTGAACATCTCTATTAGTTAACCACAACTCAGCCTCATTTTATCATCTGTGTGTGTGTGTGTGTGTGTGTGTGTGTGTGTCTCTTTGAAGTGGAGGTGGAAAGTTGAGCCCAGCATTAGCCGTCTCACTCGCCCCGGGGCCCGACACTAATATGTGAACACTGCTAAAATGAACAATACAGCCTTTACATTCATTACACAGAGCCATCAGTCACTGTTTAACTGAACAACTGTGTGTGTGTGTGTGTGTGTGTGTGTGTGTAGGTGTGTGTGTGTGTGTGTAGGTGTGTGTGTGTGTGAGAGAGAGAGAGGAAGGGGTGACATAAAGATCACACACAAGCCTTCACACACCACATGATACCTGTGGATACATACACACATTTGTATTCATTGTTCCTGACATTCACATATATACACAGAGACACCGACACGCAGTTAGCTTCCTATTTAGCATCTAAATCATCCACGTGTCCACACTGCACTGGTACTGCAGCTACATGCTAACTCCTTGGCATGTTCTGTTAGCATGCTAACTCCTTAGCATGTTCTACATAATGAGTTTTTTTCACACAGCTTTGATGGCATTTACTTTTTCACTCATATGTTGTTCACAGCAGTGAGTTAGCATATTCTGTTGTAATAGAAGGCTCTATGCTAACATAACATAATCTGTTTTAGTGTTTAGCAGGCATTTAACATCCACCTACATGCTAATGCTAATAATTATTGTGGGCTTCATGCTAACCAATCCATGCTAACATAAAATATTTTGATTATTTGGCTTAATTTCAACCTTTTCTCATGTTCTTCGTTGAAAGATGGTTGGCACACAAGAGCACATGTGTGTGGAATGGATTAAACTCTAACATAAGATGTGAATGTTAGCATGTCTGGCTAATTAATGGTAGCTTTAACTTTACCTTCAACCAAACCAGTTAGATCCCACTGCATCTGCATTTGTTCTGTGGGGGTTTGGGGGGAGGATGTGGGCTGATGCAGAATCAAAGTGTGTCTGTGACGATGCATCTCTCTCTGGCTCGCTTCACTAATCAAGTCCCTGTGCTCCCGTTTCCCACGTTAATGAAAGAGGCTACTTTAACATTAACATTATACCATGTACGCAGCTGTTAGCTAACTTTACATCAATACACTTTCATAGATTCTTGTTTTGGAAACATTAAAACGTCAGCTGGAGACTCTCAGCTGACTCAAGTCGAGTTAGCATTAGCATTAGCTTACATCAGCCATTTACATTTATGAAATCTGCTTGTGAGTCATTATTTTAGTGACAAAATCCACCATCGTCAACTAGAAATGAGAGCCTGATTTTCTTTGCTTCTCTCTGGAATCACAGACCTCATGTTTCAACAGTTACTCCCAATTTCAATGTTAAATCTGCCACCGTTACCACCGTAAACTGCATAAATGAAGTGCGAGAGTGTGAAGTTTGGCAGGCGTAGCAACAGTAACTAAGGAGGGCATTTAATGTTACATGTGTAAAGCACGAATGTTGGTCTGTGGAGCTAATTTTATTAAAACTGAAGTCCACTCGATTCAAAATTTAGGGTTGCATTAGTGTATTATGGATTTGAGATTAAATGTTTTGCAAAGCTGCATGTCGAAGAAAAGAAAATAGTGTGGGGAGTTTTAAAGTACAGTACTTGGGTAAAAGTATTTAGTTACTTTCCACTGCTGGAAATCCGCTAAATACTTCAGACACTCACCTGCACTAATTCACACCTAAACACACACACACACACACACATGCACGCCTACAAGCCTCTGCTCATCATTGTAAATTCCCTCTCTTGACTGCACACACACACACACACACACACACACCCACACACACACACACACATGCACACACACACACACACACACACACACACCTGCTGGGATGGATCAGGTTCAGGTCTTCAGAAAGTCGACGTGTCGGCTCATTTCTTCTCCTCCCTCAAATTTACCCTCCATCTCCTTTGTTGTCTAACTTTCCTCCCCTGTGAGGAGACTTCAGCCCACACAAACATGACAGCCAACACACACACTCACACACACACTCACACAAACACACACACACTCTTTCTTTCCAGCCGGTGTAAGATGTCACCTGAGTCGCTGTAATTACGCCCAGGGTGCTAATAGCGTTTCTCTCACCTCTCTGGGATCCAGCCAGCGTTCACAGAAAGGTGTGTGTGTGTGTGTGTGTGTTGTGAGGGTGATGAGGCAGGTAGATAATGGGGTCAGTGTTGCCTTGTTCGGGTTTGAGCTTCTTCTTTTGTTGCTCGTCGGTTGGTTGAACTTTTTTTTGTTACCAAAAGACCTCGTAGAGAAAGCAGATGTGTGTGTGTGTGTGTGTGTGTGTGTGTGTGTGTGTGTGTGTGCAGCAGAAGGTTGTGTTGATATACAATATATATATTTCTAAAGAACACATTATACAGCATTAGACATTATTAAATACCTGTACTCAAGTACTGTAAAGAAGTACAAATTTGAGGTACTTCTTTACTTCTATATTTTTCATGTCCGTGAATGCGTGAGGGTCTGGTAGAGTGTATTTGCCGTAAATTTCGTCATCAGTGGTTGCAGACGTAGGCTCTGCGTGGACGTCCACGTTCCCCCAGTTTGTCACAGACAAAACTGCAGATCCTGTAGTTTGGAATTCCTCAGGAGGAGCTGGAACATGTTGCTGGGCAGTAGGGATGGGATACCAACATTTTTTCTTTCGATACGATACCATTAGTTGATGGTACTTTTTCATCAATACCGATAACGATACTTTTTGCCCCTTAAAGAAAAATCACATGATTGCACAGTGCTCATTAATAACTTAATTGCGGAGCATTATAAAATCTGAATACAATTCATGAACATAAATACTTAAAAGAAATGGTTATAAAATGATAATCAAATAGATCAATGAGTAAATGAAATAAAAATAAGATGAAAATAAATCCTTCTTTAAATTAAATTAATACAAAATTAATTAAGTTCGCTCTGAGCGTAGTTGGAGAGTGGCTGTAGTTTTGTTGGCTGGCTGTAGAGTTGTTAGTTGGCTGTAGAGTTGTTGACTGTCTGTAGAGTTGTTGGTTGGCTGTAGAGTTGTTGACTGTAGAGTTGTTGGTTGGCTGTAGAGTTGTTGGTTGGCTGTAGCATTGTTGGCTGTCTGTAGAGTTGTTGACTGTCTGTAGAGTTGTTGGTTGGCTGTAGAGTTGTTGGCTGGCTGTAGAGTTGTTGGTTGGCTGTAGAGTTGTTGGTTAGCTGTAGAGTTGTTGACTGGCTGTAGAGTTGTTGGTTGGCTGTAGAGTTGTTGGTTAGCTGTAGAGTTGTTGACTGTCTGTAGAGTTGTTGGTTGGCTGTAGAGTTGTTGGTTAGCTGTAGAGTTGTTGGTTGACTGTAGAGTTGTTGGTTGGCTGTAGCGTTGTTGGCTGTCTGTTGTTAGTTGGCTGTAGAGTTGTTGCTGTTGGAGAAGCCAATATTTCAACTTAGCATGTTTCCTTGATCACTACTGATACACATGGTCATTCTATGATGCAGTACAGTAAATATATTACAGAATTCTCCCTTAACATAAAAAACAACAAATTATGGTGCACAAACTGCTGCCCATCAGGAAACACCAGCTCCAGATTTAATAGCTGCAACATTAAAGTGATCAGCACAGGAATGCATCAATAATTATGATCTAATTATGATCCACTTTAGAATATTTTGATGCAAATACTTTAAAGGATGTATTTTTACACTGTGGTAATAGAAAGAAAAGATCTGAGTTCTTCTTCCACCACTGGTCACAGCCGCTGTTTTCTGAAAAGGGTGCAACTGCTAACTTTTTACAGGTTGTTTGATATTTAGAAGATAACTTTTGGTTTTGAGTATCACTATTACTTTTTCCTTTGTTGGAGCAGAACCTAGACTTTACCCATCAGACCTCAGAAATCTGTGGCTACATCCCAGAAACCTTTGGGATACCTGTTCCTGCTGCCCTTCTCATCTTCTCCTCCTGGCCAGCAGAGAGACAAAAGGCTGCCTGTGTGCTGAAGGTTTGTTTGATTTGCTTGTTGAATTCGCGCCGTCGGTTCGAGTCAAAGAGTTGTTTTCATCGGTGGTGGAGGGAGGGCACGTCTGCTCTGTAATCAGAGCGAAAACAGAGGTGGGGGAGGAGGTGTGGAGAGGAAAAGGTATCTGTTTGTTTTGCTGATGGGCAGCAGCTCAGTGTCATCACCTGCATAGAAACATCCCATCAGCTCGGGTCAAACAATGTCTGACATGAAGACAAAATACAGATTTTTATCAGTGAGTGAAGTCCTCTGCTTCATCATACAGAGGACGACCTGATCCGTCAGTGAAATGGCTCTACAAGTGTTTCTACAAATGCTCTGAAACTTTTTAACATTTTTCCCAAAGCAGCACTTAAAGTTCCCCTCCAGTGTAGTGTTGCTGTCTGGCTGTAGAGTTGCTGTCTGGCTGGAGAGTTGCTGTCTGGCTGTAGAATTGTTGTCTGGCTATAGAGTTGTTGTCTGGCTGTAGTGTTGTTGTCTGGCTGTAGAGTTGTTGTCTGGCTGGAGAGTTGTCTGGCTGTAGTGTTGTTGTCTGGCTGTAGTGTAATGTCGTCTCACAGGGTCAGACTGTCACTGAAATAAAGAGGACATGTCTCTATGAATATGAATTCTAAGAAAAAAAAACTACTCACCACAGCCACAGTGAGGGTCGGTGGATGTCTGGTTACAGGAAGTTTTCATCACAGAGACAGAGGACAGAATAAGTGAGGATGTTCACCTGGACAGAGACTTTCTCAACCTGCATGTGCAGATATACGGCCAATACAATAGTTATGAAGTGTAATTTATTTTTAGAACTCAAAATGTCATCAAACTTTATTTTTTTATTTTATTTGTTTATTCGAACAGGTTAAAAGAAAAACAAAATAAATAAAATATACAATGTGTTTTGGCAGAAAATAATTGAAGAGACAGCTCTGTAACAACATGGATAATCATACCTTGTTCGAAAGGGTGTAGGATGAAGTTAATAAAACTTGTCTAGTCCTACCACTTTAATTGTTGCATTTTCATAATTTAGTCAGTCAGAGCATGTGTAGGAAAAACAGCACAGAAGAAAATGTATCAGAAAGAAAGTC
>JAJHUR010140026.1:3620-18241 GCA_027495735.1 Lutjanus campechanus | reverse complement strand
GGACAGTATCAGCAGCCAGCGAGGGTTCTTCATTATCAGAGGGGAAGCAGATGAGTGCAGCTCCATCAGACAGCAGTATAAGTGCGAGGCTGCTCACATTAAAACATTTTACAACACAGGGAAGCACAGATCACATGAACGCTCCCCTGCTCTCCTCCAGCTCCACCCTCCAATTCTCTCATGTCATTTCCTTTTAACCTACGTGATCAAATACCAGCCAGGAAAATCAAAAACTAAAGCTGCAGAAATAATAATATCCTCCACGTTAGCATGCGCGCACATTTAAACACACGTTTTTAAAAAAAACTAGGCTAATGAAATACAAATATCAGATCAATTATTTGAGAATTAGTTGTGCATGCTGGGATGTTTGGATCTCCACTGGTTGAAAAAAAAGGAAAGGAAAACAGCACCTATCTGCAGTGATCATTGTGTAACAACTATTCAATAAAGACTAATCAGCCTCTTTTACACAAAACAACCACAGAAAACCTCAGAACAAAATTTAAAAGGATACTGAACAGATACAACCAGACACTGTAACATGATGCAGCCACCGAATATCACAAACTACACCAGATGTATCAGATGAAACCATGTTGGGCAGAAATATGACTTTAGAATATGATACAATCTCCAAAAGAACCCACAAACTCATTGAGATCATGAAGGTGTAATGTTAGAAAAGTTATATTGTTAATTAAAACAGTTGTTTTAGGGATAACGTAGGAATATTATATATATATTGCAGAAAAATGTTATGAAGTTTATTTTCACAATAAGAAATAGAGGAAACAGACGCATGAGGTGTTATTGGAATATGATAATTACATATAGTTATACAGTATACACAAGATACCACGAGGAGTGTCATTTTAGAATGATTCATTATTTGGGTGATTATTTAAGCATTGATATTACAGGAAAACATTTTGTATTAAATGTTTAATTCCTGATATATCATCGTAAAAATCTAACAAATATATTTGTTATGCATTTTTTCTCTTTATTTCTGATCTCTGGTCTTTTACCTCCTGGATCAACAAAGTTTTTTGTTTTTTTTTAATAATCTTTTTCCAGCAAACTTATTGATAACTTTATGAAATACAGTGACAACATAAGTTAGGTCATTTTTAAGCTTATAATAGAATTATTACAGTCATTTGAAATTAGGCATAATAACTCTGCATTTAGGAATATTTTGGCACACAGTAAATAAACAGCACATTTTTATATCAGTTATATTTGTCATTTCTATAAGCTGTCATCTGGACATGTGTCTTTTGTTAACACAAGTGTGTTTTATTCCAAAAACACAAACAGGGTGCGCAATATGGATTTTTTTCCCCCGATATCGATAGCTGATAATTACCTGATTCTCATGGCCGATACTGATAGGTAACTGATCATTTTACGTTTTTGTATTTTAAAAAGAAGTTCATATAACCTGTAGTTTTTAGACTCACCCGAGGGTAAGAAAGGTTCAGATGTACCGAGCCAAGATGGATGATTTCATATTCAAAATCTAACTGACATCAATATGAGAACAAAAAGGAGTTCATTTAGTTTTTCTACTGAACCTCTGGCTTTTATAGAATATTTTCCTTAAGATTTCACATTTAATGCTTTTAAAAATTTAATTAAATTGACATAAACAGTCAAATCAGATATTATTATCAGAATCATTATAGAAATTCTATTCATCCTGAGATAAAATTGAAAAATTTAATGAAAACTTAATGTATCAGCAAGTTTAAGGAATCGATCTTTATTCCAGTTTATTTGATTTCTCCACATTGATTCTCTGAGTGTCCTGGAAATATATCAAACACATCTGGAGAACATAAAAAGCTCACGCTGAAGCTTTATTTTTTAGATATATTCAGTAGAAATAAACACACTTCAGGCACTTTATGATGACCCGAGTGAAAATGCTGTAAAAAGTGTTTGAATTTTAAAACCAATCATAAGAATGTCACAGTGAAATAATACTCGTTTTAAAGTAAAATCCTTTTACTGCAACATAAAGTCTCCACACTACATGATCTATATTTACTTTATATTTATTTTAGTAGAACACAGGTCCAATAAAAAAATACGTATCTCTAAAATCTAAACTTGTCATGATATTACAAGTTTTAAGCATCGTGTCTATGAGACTTTATTAACTGATAGTTTGGGTTTTTACTGATGTTCTTGTTAAGATCATCTGGAGGCCTGGGAAATAAAACAATAGACACGTCATCAATAGCAATATGAAAACTGTTCTATAAAGTGTTCAGTAGTTTCACTTAAATGCATTAAAAGCAAACTGCACATAATGAATACGCCCTGACTCATACCCCTTGATAATGGAGCGTGCTGCGAGTGACACACAAACAGCCAATCACTTAACAGCTCTGATGATCACTTTCACCCTGGACATGTGACACAACAACAGAAACAGCTGGAGTGAGAAAACCAGCACAGACGGAAATGAATAAAATGTTCTATTACCTGAGCGCCTTAGTTAGATTTGACCTTTTTTTCTCCTCTAGTTTTCATAAAAAATATGTCTTTAAAAATGATTAATATGTAGCAATATTGACTGAAACTCAGCCGTAAAAATTAAACTTCTTCTACATCTAAAAACCCAACACTTTTTTAAAAAAGTGCACTCTCACAAAACTAGAAACTGTTTATGTTTTTAGTATAATAATATAGTTAGATTTATATACTATATTTTCACAGGATGTATGTTGACTTATGCTCCAAAAGCTCACATGTATAAATGAATCTTATTCAACACATCTGTCACTTTCTTCAAATACTTACAAGCTCTACTTTCCTCTCTCTGCTTGTGCTCATTTTCAGTTTAATCTGGATTTCATTTGTTTCATTTTTTTGTATATCAATTTTTTTGTGTATTCATAGCTGAAATACATTAGATGAAAGTATGACTGCACAATATGGTTTAAAAAAAAGATATTTAAAAAGATGCAGTGATTACAATATGATTCACACTTGGTGGGCCTGATCGTTTTTGCATCAAAACTTTCATTTTCTCTGAAAAAATAAATTGAAATCATGATGATGTGGCATTATTTGAGGGTCTGTACCCAATAAATATGTATTCTTACATCTGTAGAACAACATCTGTAGGCCAGGACATCTCTGCAGCACTACAGTATTTTATTATAATGCTGTTTTTTAACACATTTAAGATAACATTACAGCCTCTGTGATTTGAATATTTCACTGTATCCAGTTACAAAAGCTCAAATACATAAATGACTTCTGTGCAATAAGTTTATTGAACATGTCACTTTCTTTTACAAGCCAAACATTCCTCTCTTCATCAGACACCTACTCGCTCCTCCTTTTTAAGTCTAATCTTATGATCTGTTACAGAATGTAATTTTTCTTTTGTGCATTTATAGATGAAAAACATCAGATGATGGCACATCGTCGTCGTTATCGTCACGCTGATTTACACAAACTTAATTCTGCTCTGATGAAATATTTCATTAGGCTGAAAATCACACCTCGCCAACCAATTCTTCACCAGCGTTGGAATGTAACTAAGTACATTTACTCACTATTTACATGTTACTTCAGTTCAAATTTGAGGTACTTTCTTTTCATTCCACTTTCTACTTCTTCTCCACACACACAAACACACTTTTTACTTCACCACATTTATCTGACAGCTTTAGTTTGTAGTTACTTTACAAATTAATACGATGTCTTTTAATGATTACTCTACTGTTTTCATAGTCTATAAAAGTGCGTCTGAAAAGATTAGTCAAATAATCAATTAGTCGAGTGACTGAAAATTAATCGGCGACTATTTTAATAATTGTAAAATAAAAATACGTCGTGGTTCCCGCTTCATAAAACATGAATATAAAATTTGCAGCGTTTTCCTTTTAATTATTTTAATCATTTTTAATCATTTTCATATATTTGTAATAATGTTGAGGTTTGGACTTTTGTTTGGACAAGACAAACATTGTGAGGGCGTCACTTTGGGTTCTGGGTCATTTTGACAGCATTTCTCAATATTTTCAGAATTTTTATGAGCCAAACAATGAATCGATTAAGGTAAAAAAAATTTATAATAATCAGGAGCTCCAGTCTGCTACCAAATAGTTCAAAATCAGCTCCACCTCAGTCAACTATAGCAATAAAATCCAGCTTTTTACATTAATTCATGAGTCTGAATCGTCTAATGAGATCATATGTAATAGTAAACAGTCACTGGGGACATTTCTATACATTGCATATGTTTACTTTTAATAATTTATGTATGTTTTCCTGATTATGTTTACATGCTTTTAAATAAGTAATATTTTCAATGCAGGACTTTAACTTGTAGCAGATTATGTTTACAGCCTGGTATTAATACTTTTACATAAGTAAAGGATCTGAATACTTCTCACTTCTCACAATGATCAGTTCAAATTCAAACAATAATTCACATTTATATTTCACATGCATGTGAAATTCAAGCAGGTTGTAGTTCCTCAATATAATATTAAGCTTAAGAAAATCGAAATTGCAATAAAAATATCTCTGTTAAATACATTAAATATGGACAAATCTCACTACAGACAAACTAAACCCCACAGCAGCGTCCAGCTCCGCTCATGTTGCAATATTCCTGAAAATCTGAACATAATCCACACTGGATCTGATCCCCCGAAAGCCTCCTGATCCGGTCCCCGCTGCTGTCCCCTGCAGACAGACAATAGAGGCTTGTCGCTGGGACAGACACCAGGTCCCTTCACTAGAGGGGGCACCAGACCCACTGATGCTCCAGAAAAACCCTCATGTTTGTGTCACAGCCGAGCCCCGTCTGATCACTTCAAGCTCCTCACAATCACACACAAATCCTCTTCTGAATGCCCTCTCACACCTCTCTGCCCTGCTAATACCACAGGAATACAGTAATCCTTTAACAGGCTAATGACAGTGAGCCCTGTCACCAAAATAAAAGCATGATGCCACTGAAACACACTGGGAGTAATGAGAAATTGATCAAATTAAGCCTAAATAAGTCAACTTTTATATTTCATTAATTATTTCCTACATTTTGTGCAAATTTTCCAAATATACAAATAATTCTGCCCTTTGTTTTCTTATTTTATTTCTCTCATTTTTGACTTTGCTCTTATTATTAAGCATTAAATTGGGTGAGATTGATAGAATAATTATATAGTAAAAGAGAAGTTTAATACGAAGGGACATGAGAATAAAACCTGTTTGACTGCACAGTGCAGAGACAGAGACAGAGGCAGCGGGGACTGTTGGAGGGAAATCCCATGACCTTGTCATTTCCTATCGATCCCTTTTTGTTATTGATCAATAATGGTAATCATAACACCAGTGATTCTAAATAAATTTCATTCATCTACACTGGAGCGCTGCTGCGCTGGAGAGGAGACACCAAAACAAAGCCAGCAAAGGGATGAAAACAGTCAGAACAGGAGCACAAGCGGGGAGATAATTTTGGATTTTAGGATTTAAATTCCTCCTCCAAACCAGAGAACCATCGTGGCACCGCTTTTGTTGAGTTTTTTTCAGCTCTTACCTGCCAGTCTGAGGGCCGACATCCTCTGAAACTCGGGCTCCTGCAGCCACTTCCACATCCTCCTGAAGGTCTCCCGGCCTGACTTTAGTTTACTCCAGGGTTTGGGGTTCCTCAGGAGGTCCGACAGGGTCCCCTGGGAGCGGCACAGCACCCTCTGGGCGAAGATGGCCTGGGGGATGCTGTACCTCTTCAGCTCCGCCGTGATCCTCTGCGCGACCTCCTTGGTGTTGATCTCCTCCAGCTGCCCCGAGCTGTTCACCCCCTGCGTCCCCGAGGAGGAGGGCGGTCTTTCCCGGGTGGAAGCCAGCGCGGGCCCGTGGGATGGAGACTGGAGGTGGGGGTGGGAGTGGGGGTGGTGGCCCGCCGAGGACGCGGCCGGGTGGCCCGGGTGGTGCATCCCGTTCAGGTGCGGCATCATCCCGGCCGCCGGGCCGCCGAGGCCTCGGTGCTGGTGGTGGTCCCCTCTGGCCAGCATGGAGGCGGTGTGGTGTGCGTCGAAGTTGAGCATCTTGTCGTGGCCTCCGTGCGTCGTGGTGCCGTAGTTGTGGAGACCCTGCTGGGTGTTGTGTATGGAGCCCAGGCCGTTGCCCAGCACCGGGGACAGGCTCTGACCCATCCCGGACATGTGGTCCTTGTGGTAGGGGCTGTACAGGTTGTTCATGCCCGGCAGCCCCCGCTCGTCCCGCATCAGGGTGAAGCTCCCGCTCACGTTCCCGGAGAGCCGCTGGTGGTGGTGGTGGTGATGGTGGTGGTGAAACTTGTCCGACACGGTGGAGATGGGGGGCAGCGGCTGCAGCGGGGTTAAGGTGGTGTAGGTGCTGCTCATCCCCATCCCGGGAGAGGACGTGTCGCAGGGCACGCTCATGGCGTGGTGCAGCGGCAGGGACAGCTCCGGCCGGTACTCCCCGCTGCCGTCCAGGATCGTGGCCATGCTGGTCACCATGGCCGAGCGGGATGACGCGGCGACGGCGGCCAGGTCTTGGTGTATCCGCAGGGTGGCCGCCGCTGCCCCGTGTCCCCCCGACGAGCTCCCGCGGCCGTGGTGCGGGCTGTGGCCGCTCATCAGCTCCGCATCAGGGACCACGGAGCCCACCGCCACCCCGCCATGCAGGCTGCCAATGCCGTCCATTGTCATGTCCGTGTTCATGGCGTAAGCGTCCAGGTCCTTGGCCAGGCATCTATAGGCGTTAGTGTAGGCAGTCTTCATTCATCTGTCCTCTCAGTCCATCAGGTCGAGCGGAATTGTCTCTCCTTCTTCTCCTCCTTTCTCTCGCTGCTTCTCCCCTGATGCTCCGGGATGGGTCAGTAGCCGTATCCCCCCTCTTCCTTCACTTCCTCGGTTGTTTCCCCGTCCTGCTGAGGCCTCTCCAGCTCGGTGCCTTTGTGTATTCTCCCCGGTATGTGCACATAAAAAAAGTGTTGTTGTTTTTTTTTTTTTTATCTCGATCGTACGGGCCTGTGCGGTGGCTCCCCCATATCCAGCCCTCTCCTCCTCCTGCGTTACTCTGCTCCTCAGACGGGAGCTGTCCACGGTCCCCTAGCCGACCGCTCAACCCAACCTGCTTCGGGAGGAGGAGGGGGGAGAAGCGGGCTCCGACGGAGGGGCGTCACCCGCCTGACTGACGGTGCAGTGAGCCAATCAGAGGGGTAGGTAGAGATCTGAAGGGAGGGGTGCACGTGCCAGCTGGCCAATCGGCGTCTGTGGTGTGTGCAGCGGAGTGGAGAGAGATGCTCTGAGTGAGATCTGAGCGAAAAATCATTATTGTGTAGTATTTCTAATGATTTTAATATTACTACAGTGACTTGTCTGTAGGATTTAAATGTGAGTGCAAGGGGCCATATTCTGCCCTATTCGTGGACATTTATTTTCTCCCTATTTAATACACTGATATTATTAATATCATTAATAATATTTGTTGAATTGCACCAACAAAGACTAGTTCTCATCAGAATTTAACAAAACTAGGTTTAAAATGAGAGAGCTCTGTTACACAACTAAAAACTAATATCTGCTCAGTAAATCCAAGTTTATTGATGTAAACCAAAATTAAATTATGTTAAATTAATATAGATATGTATGCTTACCCTAATTAAAATAAATAGCCTATAATATATAATAGTTCTCTGAGGACCTAGCAGATATAAAAGAGATGCTTCATTGTTTGCTAGCTACTTAAAAAGTTAACAAAACATTACAATGTTTGCTAACTAGTGGAAAACTTAACAAATTGTTATACTGTTTGCTAGCTAGCTAGCTAAGTAGTTAATTGCCATGGTTAGCCTACTCATGATGGCAGAGAAGCTGTAATAGCTGTAATAGCTGTAATAGATTAAAGACAATGGCACAGTAGCAGCAACGGATCAACTGGGGCGAAAGACAGAAGAGACACATCATAAAACTCAATTTGGTTGAGTTTGTCCCTTTCTTCAAGCAACTTGACAATTTTGTCCAATTTATCTCATAAAGTAAAAAAAAAAAATAGAGTTTAAAGTTTGGGTGCCACTTCAGTCTTGGTTTAGAGAAGCCTTAAACTAAACTAAGCTAAGCTAAGAAGTTTTAATTGAATCTTTATTCATTTTAAGCTACTTTTAAAGTTTAGTGCAACATAATTTACAGATAAACCATGATTTAATCAGGTTTCAAAATTAATCCTTGTTGATGCAACCCAGCCATAGTATGTCAGTGCACCCAACTTCATCTTACTGAGTTTCAACCTCGACTTGAAAAGGAAAGACATTCTGTCAAGCATGTATACGATATTTGTATGATATTATGGCTTTTTCTTGACCCAGCAGTTCAGAAAACAATTTTACCATAAGGTCCATTTAGCTGCTTGTCCAGAGCTTTCGATCATATCACATGATCTTCATCAAGAGATGTAGTTTGCTGTGAGAAGTCCTCGAAATGCTCAAAAATGGACATTTAAACATTTACAATCCCATGTCATCTGGGAAAATCATGTGATATGATCAAAAGTTAGAGAATCAGTTGGCTAAAATGAACCATGTGGTCATTTTTTTCTTCATTTTGTACTATATAGACTGTGTAGTACTGAAAGGTATTCTTATCCAAATGTATCAGTTATTCCACTGTATAGCAAGCTTCTCTTTTTTAATAAACACACTCAAAAGTCTTACAAAAAAATTAGTTGAATTAACTAATCTTTTCTCATTAACTTAATGTAAACATACAAGTTTTATTTATTCGTGTTAATCAAATTTCATATTTCCAGTATTTTCAGAGTGATGAGTTGAATTAGTTCAATCAGCTCATTCATTTCTGTTTCTAATACAGAAAATTATATTGAAAATTGAAATTCAGTATCATCACTAGTATTCAAACATCATGGATATTATATCAATAACTGCTGTTCTTTTATCTGGCTTTACCACTGAATCATTATATCCACATTACTGATGATTATTTATCAAAAATCTCATTGTAATAATATTTTTTGAAAGCATAAATCCCTGCTCTATGATCACAACACTGATAAATATCAATATTGCCGCATTTCATTAAAAAAAATTTGATTTGATTTTGTCCATATGGTCCAGTTCTCATAGTTTTGCTGTAAAATCACTTCAGGGATTTTTCAGCGTGCTGTATGCTGTGGTCAGGCTGAGCAAAAAAGGCCTGATGAAAAATGTCCACTCTTCTCAGGGGGGGGGTCACAGGGAAATGAATGTGAAATTAATTCAGTCTTTGCACAAAAAGGCTGGGTGGCTGAAAACATCCAGCAGCGAGAATGAGCGTGTGGAGAGTCAGTGATGTATCTGAAATCCTGCAGATGTCCATTGAACTGCCTGTGAAACAGCAAAAAAACAAAAAAACATGATTTAATCTTCTGTAACAAACTGAGGATGCTGGTTTGTCTCCTCTGCTGCTGCTGCAAAGACACAATTTGCCCACAGGGATCATTAAAATTTGATCTCATCTCAGCTCTCATCTCATCACCTGCTGCCCCTGATTGTTGAGATAAAGTAAGGTGACAGGAAATAACACATGATAACCACATGATAGACGACAAAACCTCCCCCAACAGTGAGGAAACCTTCCTTTTCTTCTTCACAGCGACCGCTTCCACAAAGGTTTCTGTTTGACTTTAATGACTGATTTTCAAAATACCACATGAACACAACACTGGGTCATCTTCAACATCCTGACAATCTGATTTCCCCCCAGCACGTAAACGCAGCTTGGTTAGAAAGATAGAAATTGAAACACAGAAAACTTGAAACCACCAGTCCAGGCTGCTGCAACGTTTCACATGAGAATAACACAACTCAACCCCACATGACGCAATGTGAAAGGAGGCATCTAACATATCATTCTTTATTTAAAATAAGACCACGCTGCTTAAAATGTAATGATTTGATTGGTTAATTTATGGAATTTTTCTCAGTTCATAGAGACTGCATCGCTGAGAGCAGAGAGGTGAACACAAGATAGTGAATACATCTAATGTGGTACGACATAGTCCCTGTGTGACTATAACATGAGCTGCACAGCAGGATCTTAAATGACAAGACATGCTACAACTTATGACATGAAATGAAACACCATCTCATAATGTATATGAAGTGCCATGACATAACATGACAAGACATAGTGTGATGTGAAATTACACGACAAACCATGTAACATGACAGGAGATGACATAACATCTTATAACACATGTAACATGGCGTTAAATTACATGACACTGACCTGATATATTATGATGTGAGGTGAAACAAAATCTGATCATGTGATGTGACTTGATATAGTATGACATAAAAAAAAAATACATAACACAATATGAAGCACTTCATATGATGTGAAATGGCATGATACAGCTTACATGACATGACATTACATGGCATGAGATGAAACATCACGTAATATGACATGACGAGACTTCGGCACGTGCGGCCATTAGAATATATACGAAGTCTCGCGAGATCGACGCCATGTTTACATCCTACCGGCTATGTGCAACAGCTGATATTTCTGCTAAAAACATGGCGAAAATGGCGTCTTTTGCGGTTAATTTTTAATGTCGCGGCTTGCGGACACTTGGATTACACCACACAAGCAGGATGGAGACATTTTGTGTTTGTTTTGTGTGCTGTTTTTAACGTTTTATCCGTGGTCACCATTCACTGCCATTGTACTGGATGAGGCTGCTACCCTGTTTCTCCTAAAACTCCAGGATTGTTTGGTGAACTGAAGATCTTCACTTATCATCACATCAACATAGTGGTGAGTACATACTGAGTGGCTTATTCTCGCATGGTGGAATATCACTTTAAATAACATGATATGACAAGACATGACATGATATGGCAACGTATGACACTACCAACATAATACATATCATTATATTAAATGGCATAGTATGGCACATGTTAAAAATAACATAACATAACAACACAACATAACATTAAATAACATGACATGACATAACATAATATGACATGACATAACATAACATAACATAACATGGCATAACATAACATGACAACATGGGATGCAATGACATAACATAGCAAAAAAAATAACACATGACTTGACATAATATGACATAAACTGACATATAATAGTGTAACATAACGTAAAGTAAGATGTTCTGTCTATGATGACACAATGTGAAGGGACACGTAAATGTCATGAATCATGATCAGGCATGGAACAATATGATATGACACAAAGTATGAGGACATAACATTAAAACATTAAACAACATAACATCACATGAGTGACAGCACAATAGGTGAGAACACTGTTGTGTGTTGTGTGGTGTTGGACAGATGTTTGCAGCTGTGTAGCTCACAGTGTGGAGTGCAGGCTGCTGTGGTGTAAATGAAGTGTTGGGGTGTGTGTGTGTGTGTGTGTGTGTGTGTGTGTGTGTGTGTTGGGACGTTATCGACAGTCTCTGGGTGGAGTGATGAGCGTGGGAGCTGCACTGAAAGAGCATTATGGCCTGTAGCCCGTTCACTTTACAATTCATTACACTTCCAAGGACAAATGACTGCTAAATAACTCTGTCTGCCTCTCTGTGCGTCTCCCTCTCTGCCTCTGATCCATCATCATAAAATAACAAGAGTAAAGACAACAACAAAAACAGTCAGACACTTATTTTGTATTAAGTTACTAATGATACCACCCCATTCATCATATGGTAACGTAACAATGGCATCAAACTTTATTGTAATTTTAAAGTGAAAGACCCTCATCATCTTTGACTGTGTTTTTCAGTTGTATTATTCAGTCAAAGAATACAGTATGTTTTCTGTATTAATCAGAATATGGCAGATAACCCATCTCGCATCTTTATTGTTGTGGCTTGGGTTAATTTTCTGGTTGCCTTTTTTATGGTTTTTCATATCCTAATCAGACCAAATTGCCATTTTGTTTCACCTCAGTCTGACATTGTGTTATGTTGGCTGATTTCTGACTGGGAGCTGTGGTTATTTTGTGTTGTACTGCCTTAATCAGTCAGTAGTAGTTTAAGTATCTGTCCTGCCAACCATATTTTCAGTTGAAAAAAGAAAAATATAATGTTATTTCTGTGAGTTGACTCACAACAACTTGTACAGCTGCATCAATCTCATCAGCATGTTTGCTCATTTTGTATTTTTCTCTCACAGTCTTTAGTGGATATAGCCAGGTAGCTCATGGGTAGTTGACATGCCCATTCTTGATTCCGCCTACGAAGCTCTGATTGGTCAATTGCTTCTCCAACTGAGGAACCAGCTGTCAATGTGCACAACCCCAGACCTATTTGAATCACTAAATTTCGACACATTTTTGCCAGAAAGAAAGAATTTTGCGTTATTTTCAGAATGCCTCAATCTCAATGTCTTTGTTTTGTGAGTCTGTGAAAAAAATATTTATTTACTTAAAAACACCCTCATAATTTTACACTCAAAATTTTACACAGTAAAAATCATATAACATTACTGAATGAAAAGCTGTTTATGGAAATGTTTTATGCTATGGGCCCATGATTTTATAATAATTGAAATGATATTATTCAACCTTAAAAGCCAGCAATGCAGTTTGGTGTCAGCTTTTCAGCATCCAGCATTCGCACCACAATTTCTTGAAAAACTGTCTCCTCTAGTTATTAAATGTGCATGTTGTGGTTCTAATAAAAGAACTTTATTAAATTTAAACCCAAGTTAAAAGTCATTCATTATTTCATTATTACACCGAGGACTCATATAACATTATGGCATGTAAAAAAATAAAAAAAAGATGTTTCCTCTAGAACTTAAGTGGGAAATATTATAAGATGTTAATGAAAATGCCCCTTCATATAGCAGCAATAATACAAAAGTAAAATTAAAACCTGGTCATGACAGTGCTTTATTTTATTGGCTTGTAATTTCTTAAGAATTTACTATAAAGTTTCCAAGAAAGAACCTTAAAATATTCCACATCTTTCATACTTTATTGACATTATTTAACTTTTAAAGCCAGCGGTGCAGTTTGGTGTCAGCTTTTCATCCAGCAGTCACACCACAAGTTCCTCAGAAACGGCCTTCTGTTGGGTGTGAAGGCTGCGGTGTAATTAAAGGGAGAAAAAGCTTCATTTAAGATTCATTTATTATTCAACTATCATCCAGTTCAATCATATAACATTACTCAATGTAACACACTGCACACACACGCCACAGTTTCTTCAGCAGTTGCCTCCTCTGGTTATTGGGAGTCACTGCTGTGCCACCATGAACCACTGAACACTGTCTCTTTCTCTTTATAACTGGTACCACATTTTCGAGGAAATTTCTAAATTCACTGAGCCGAGGTGATGAGAAGGAGGAAGAGGGGATGTAAAAAGGAGAAAAGAAGGTGGAAGAGGTTGAAAAGGAAGAGAAGGAGGAGGAGGAGCAGGATGGATAGTTGGGCAGATGTTGCTTTGTTTAAAGACTGTTGTGTAATTAAGGACAGAAGAACAGAAGCCTGACCCATTTTCTCCTTTTGATCAGCTGTCAGAGAGACGGGCAGGGGGTCTGCTGAGAGACAACCTGTCTGTCTGTCTGTCTGTCTGTCTGTCTGTGTGTCTGTCTGTGTGTGTCTGTTTCTTCTTAAAACTTTTAGCTGTCTTGCTGAGGGAAGCCGATGTTCGAGGCAGCTACCATTTCATGTTCCACCTGACATTCCACAATACAAAGAGAGGAGGTGGGAGGTGAGAGAGGAGTGAAAAAGAGAAAAGAAAGAGGCAGTGACAGAGAAGAGGAGTGTGAGGTACAGCAGGGTGAGGAAGAGGAGGTGAAGAAAAACTGCAAGAATTGCGTGAGAATGAGAATGAGGAAGTGGGGGAGGAGATGGAGAACAGAGGTGAGACGGGGATGAGGAAGATGAGGAGGAGGTGAAGAAAGAGGTGAAGAGAACTGGAAGAGGTGGAGGAAAATGAGGGATGAAGTAATGAATGAGTGACATGGAGGGGAGGGTGGAGAGGGTGGGGGGGCAGGCTCAGGAGACGGGGGAGGGAGACTGTAAAGGAGCAGCTGCAGGGGGAGGAGAGGGGAGGAAGAAAAGGCGGAGGAGGAAGTGACAGAGTTTGGAGTTAATATGGCGGGGTAAATAAAACGCTGACATCACTGCCAGACAGTCAGTGAAGCTCCGCCCCCTCATAGAAGTGTTATTTCATCATTTCAAAAAGCTGAAACATCTTCCTTAGGTTTTTTTTTTTTAAATAAATGAGTAACTTCTACTAAAATTTCAACATTTTGTCAAACCTAAAATGGATAAAGGCAAGGTCATTTTTATTTGTATCCAATAACTACAGCTCCCATGAGTCTTAGCCACAAGCTTGTCTCAGAGTTTACCAACACTTTGCCCCATAAAGTCGCTGTAGCTGTCCTCAGTGTTAAAACAGGTCGACTGTCCAACGGCTGCAAATACTGAGAGGCTGAGAGACTGACAGGGTGTAAACAAATCAATAACACACACACACACACACACACACACACACACACACACACACAGAGAGAGAGAGAGAGAGAGAGAGAGAGAGAGAGAGAGAGAGAGAGAGAGAGAGAGAGGGGGGGGCTGTGG
>JAJHUR010140025.1:0-30881 GCA_027495735.1 Lutjanus campechanus | reverse complement strand
CACTGCCATACATATTCTATGATGCTGTCAAGGAATGTTCTGTACTGTGTTTTCCTATGTTTAATAAAAATACAGTTAAAAAAAAAAAAAAGAAAATACTTTATTTCTTTTTTACCACTTGCCCGGTTAGGTAAGTGAGTTGTGAGATTTACTTTCCTGACATGGCATTTTACTTGCCCCGGGCAAGCAGGCAATCCTACCATTATTGCTGAGCCCTGTTTAGTGTGTATTTACAGCAGCAGTAAAGTATGTTTCATTAACTCAAAACAAACTACAGTGGCTGCTGTAATAAAATGTCACCCAGTGCAACAGTGACTCAACTCTGTTGTTGCTAAAGATGACAGACTTGACTTGACAGAAGTCAAGTTATTTATTATTTTATTTATTATTCATATAGCCCACATAAGAATAAGGCAGGCAAAAATAATCTTGGTAACATTGGGCATAATTATAAGCATTTTATCTATACTGTAATTGTATTGCCTTATGTCAGGTCAAGTCTTGTCTATTTTATTTATATAGCCAAAAAAAAATGCCTCAGAGGGCCTCACAGTGCAGCAGCATTCAGCACGCTCTAAGCTAATACCCTTGATTCAGACAAGGACCAATCAACTCTAACATCTGGCCAATTAAACTTCTAGGTTATCTGTTCAAAGGAATACATTTCTTTGGTGATGTTTCACAAGACTTCAGTGTGGTTTACACTCTCACCTGCATTATTGATCAGGATGTCAAGCCTCTTCTCCCTCTGAAGGAAGCTCTTGCAGAATTCCCTAACAGAGCGCAGGTTGGCCAGATCCAGCTCCATGTGAAGGACGTTAAGGCTGTGACTCTTGAACTTGATCTCCCTCACAGCCTTTTCAGCCTTGTCCACATCTCTGCAAGCGATGATGACACGGGCGCCTCTCAGTGCCAAGGCAACAGCTGTCTCCTTGCCAATGCCAGAATTCCCACCTGCAAAGAAAAAAAAAGATGTAATATAAATTCATGTTAGTGCTCATGTGAGGTGTTGTCTTCAAGAGCAGTAATACTGTCTGCAATAATCAAAATTTTATTGTAATATCAGGCAACAGCTGTGACGTTTAGTGTAAATGTCACTTAACTTTCATATACAGTATGTCATCATGACTGATTCATTTCACTTATGTTCATATATACAATAAGTCCACCTAACAAGCGAGGTTTCAAATGAAAGATAGGCATATTTGGTGCAATAAACAAGACATGTTTATTTACCTGTAATAAGAACAGTTTTACCATCAAGTCTTTTCAGGTCGGTGCAATACCTCCTCTTTTTCATCCATTTCAAAATGAAAAAAGAAACTAAAGCCGCGATGATTGTGTAGAGAACATACATTTTCCTATGAGAGATGATATGATACCTTTTATCATAAGCAGCTACTGATGCTGCTGTCTATGTGAGCCTGGAGCTAATGTCAGCTAGCTTTTTAGCTTGCTAGTTGAGTAGGAAAAACGACATTTCTCCCCCTGCTATTCCTCCGTTGGGTTTCTGGTCGCGGTTAATGTGGTGGAGATGATCCAGGACGAAATAAACACAACAGAAGACAGCGATTTTATGTAGATGACAACCACCTCCAATTCATTGTGAATCACTTTGCAGGGAAATGTGAGTGATATGATGTGCACATGCGCCAATATACCGCAAGCTCTCGCGAGAGTATAATACGTTAACTTGAACGTGATGGAATAAACCCGTGTTTATAAATCTATGAGGAAACCCCAGACCAGCGAAATATCTCGCGAGAGTTATTATTTTAATCCAAACCACGATGTTCCGCTAACCTTAATAAAGTGGGTTTTCATCCAAAAACTTACCATGATCGTAACCACAGTCACACTTTAAAACGAATAGTTTGAACGACATTCACAATAAATAAATAACGCGTCCAAATCTCGCGAGAGTTTCGCAAATCAAGGGTTCCCTTCTAGACGCAGCAGGTAGTAATGCTTAACTTAAAATTTTAACCAAAACGACCTAAAAGCTTAAATATTAACACGGAAGTGTACGTATTTTTAAGCATATTTTGTGTGTTGGCTCGCCTGAGGAAAAATATTTTTATGTTTAACCTGCTGCCGTACGTTAAACTAACATCTGTTAATTCCTAACTCCATAACTGCAATCGGAAACTCGCCTACTTAGATTTGTTTGGTATTTGAATGACCTTTGATACACCGCCTGCACAACCGAGTGCTACCGTTTCAGTCAAACATGTAGACAGGCATGCGTTTTCACGCTGTGTTTTGTTCTCTAAACATGAGAGCACATTTTAGAGAGACAATTTTCCTCCTCTGTGGTTTTTTTCTTATTTGCTCGTCTAACACAGCTGGTAAGTCACTTTTTAATACATTTTAGACACTAAAGCTGTATGAGCTGATTTCATTTTGTATCATAACTAGATAGTTTTTGTTTTTATGAGGTCTAACATGCAGGGGAAAGTGTGGAGACATACTGAAGGAATGCTCCTGCCATGCAACCTGTGTGTCCTTGCTGAACTGCTGTGCAGACTACAACCAGTCATGTTTCCAGGTGGTGCCTCACTCCAGCTCCATGCTGGGTGGAAGAGCTCTCAGGATCCCCAGTTTGGCCCTTGAGCCTGGTGGGCGTCTTCAGTGCAGGTTTGAGCACAAATAGTGCCCTTTGATGTAAATCTTGCATAAATTTAACGTGGGGTTATTTCCATTACAGGTTCACAGTGTGGAAACTACAAACAGTATATGGTTCACATGTTGTGTTTTTCTAATTGCATATTTTTTGCAGCAGATCTTCAGAAAAAGCAACTGTAATCCTTAAAATCACAAAAAGTTGCATACTGTAGTACTGGCAGTTGTATATTAAGACATGACAAAGCAATTTTGTAATATCTGTAAAATATAATATGTATTTTTTAATTCAAACAAATTAAAAAACATTCCAATTGTACTAAAAGCAATAAGCAGTGTATTCTTTTGCAGAACATTTGCAACACTAAACAAATACTCTAAGTACAAAACATGTCAATAGAGACTGTTTCAGTCAAAGTGTCACGAGTAAATATTTAAATGGTGCGTGACAAGATATGATGCAACTTGTTTAAAAAAGTCCGCTACTCATGCAATCTCCACATCTTAATTATTTTCCTGTATTTAAAACAAATGGAAACATGCTGTCTATATAAATAAAAAAAGATGTTGCTGTTTTTGAAATTACGTATTCCAGAGGTTCTGAAACTTGTTACTCTAAGACTCACATCTGATATTTATTTGAGAGGTCAAGGCCAGACGTCCAGAATGATTGGCAATAACAAAATAACATTTTAATCAGTTCACTTAAAACCTTTAAGTAACGTACATTAACATCACACGATGGGCCTCCACTAAACCAAGGCAGACACAGCTCAGACAATTAGTCCACTGATATCTGACTCAAACATTCTTACAACTACAGTTACATTAGTTGTAGTAATTATGAACTAGAGAAAAGTTTTAGAAGAAATTTTAGAAGTCTTGATGTGTGACATTCTCTGATATTGCAGTGTTAATGATTCCCCAGTTTTAGTGTTGTGTTGCTCACCAAAAACAGAAAAAACAAGTTTGTTTCTGTTGCAGGTTCAAAGGTGAGATTGCAGGAAAAGGGTTTATTGATGCTGAAGGCCACACCTACTGCATCTCTCCTTTATTGTATGAGACGGGTTGGATACCGTTCGCTGTCTCAACAGACGGAATAAATTTTGACAGATCTGGAGAGTACTTATCAGGTATGTTGCTGAAATGTAAAGAAAATCAGGATTTTCCACCTCTGAAGTTGCACTGTGCTAATTTACAGTTTAATGACTACTTTGTGTCAGACCAAACAGTCTGTAAACAAATCCATAGAGTTACAATCGAGCCTTGAAAATCTTGGACAAAAAGCAAATAAGGTACCATCACTGTCATGTTTTAAGTTTTGACTTGCTCCTCAGCCTTTCTATGAAACTACAGAGCTGATCCACCAGAACAGCTTCAAGTGGCAACTTTTTTAAGAGAGCTACCAATTTTTTTTTATGATATATTTTTATGACATTCTCATCTTTTACCTACACTGTTCCAATCTCATATTTTCTTAAAAGCCCCTCTTGGTGTTGCAATTCGCATTTGCTACAAACACGGCGATACTTTCATCGGATAGCGATTTTCAAGTTGTCTGTGTATACTGTATTTGTCCCTATCAAATAAATAGAATTAGTGATCAGGAGTTATAAATGCTGTTTCATTTTCATTTTGTTTCATTTCAGTTTTAGCCTTTAAGAAGACATTTTTCAACCACATATGTTATTATCATGCAGAAAATATAAACTAGTGCCACTTTGAAAAAAATAAATAACAGGCATATTGGAATAATTACTCAAGGATTCATATTGCAACTGTTTCATAAATAGTTGTCATCAAGTAAAGTGACCTTCAGCAAAACTCTGGTTACACCCAAACTGGTTTCCCGTTTCCCCTTAATATTTTCTGTTTCTCTGTGTGTTAGTTCACCCCAGCAAAGCAGATCCTGCCTTAGAAGTCACCCTGGTGAATGCAACACAGTGGCATTACTACGGCACGCCGAATGTGGCAGGACGACTTAAGATGACGTGGAACAGCTCTTTGATTGGGGCAGAGAAGGTCAACATAGAGCTGTGGGGTTACAGAGAGTTCAGCAGGAGCACAGAGGCCAGCACTGACAGATCGTCCTCTCTGCAGGCCGAGCTCGGCTATCTCTACTCTCTCGGCAAGAATGTGTCCAACACTGGTGCCTTCAGCTTCATCCCCGAGCCCTCGCAGCGCTACTCTGACTGGGAGCTGGGGAATATCCGCATCACTGCTAGCTCTGAGTCAGAGGGAGCAAGGTAACCATAATGCATATCATGCAATGTAGAAATATCTCAGTCTTAATTTAAGTATGTAACATAATGATAAAATACATAATGGAGAGGGGTTTTTTTGCCCATATTTGGCTGATACTGGGACAAACTAGAGATTCACTGTAAGGCTGCTATAGAGTTTGACTGTTATATTGATTCTTAAATTCAGTATCAACAGTATTGGTCAAACCAGAGGCAGCTGAACAAGGATTACGGCCTGACAGATAATGGATTTTTGAAGCTGATGTCAATACAGATATTAGGAAGTAAAAACATTGTGATATCAATATGTTGGCTTACATCTTTGCACAGAATATAATATACAGAATACAGATTTTTTACATAAACACACATCTTTTTGCAATGATCCCTCAAAAGGGGTTAACACTTTTGTGATATGATAAGTAGATATGTAATGGAAGCAGTGTATTTAATAGTTCAACAATAAACTTTATTGTTCAAAATGATATCAGTGCATTGAAATGGTAAACTTTCACATATGTTTTTAATAACTATTAATAGATATAAATTGAAAAAAACATAAATAGTGCAAAATATGTGAACATATTAAACCTAAATTAATAGAAAGTATCAAATATACCACAGAATGTTACCTGTAAACAAGTTAGCGAATAAAAACAATCTGCATTATGTTCTCATAAAAAAGTAATTAATTTCAGCCCAAGCTTAAACTTGATTTTAAATGTTTATATTCAGGAAAAATATCTCTTTTAAAGTAACTCCAAATGATAATTGTTTATATGCAGGGATGTGCATGGGCTCTGGAGTCGTGGTCATGTCTTAGCCTGGCACCTGGAGCAGGATTTCAGAGATGACTCTGCAGCCTGGGCCAAGAACAAGTGTCTTCAGTGGGACATCCTGGAGAAGAATCTGCCCGACTTCTTGAATGAGCTCACTGACTGTCCTTGCACTCTGGCACAGGCCAGAGCGGACACAGGCAGGTTTCAAGTGAGTGCATCTGATATTATGATATAATTTAGGGCTGTGCTCTTTCAGTTGAATTGGATTTGGCTGTTCACTATGACGATTTGATGATCCATTACACTTTCTTTTCAGTTCAGTGCCTATATCAGCCTATGTGAGTGTGTTTTGACATTAAAAATCATGTTTTAATGATTTTCTTTGTCATCTGTGATGAAAAAACATCCGATTTCCATCACTCATTAGTTTTTTGGGGTTTTTTGTAAGAAAAGTGCACCAGCTGATCTTAAACTATATTTCTGATTCCCCTTATTTGTACTTAATCATTGGTACACATAATAAGATAAACTGGGTAAACTAAGGCTTTTTCTTCAGGAAGCCATTAGTATCAATGGACTCAAGCAATTCAATTAATATTCTGATGATGGTAGAGAAAGAGCTGGGTGTGGTGACATTAGCAGATGTTTTGAGAGTGACCTTTTCTGGTACACAAAATAATAACAACAACAGAAACAATAACAATTACATGTGACCGTTGTTTGAGAAAAAACACAGAGGCAATATAAAAATGGTGCTTTGTATTCAATAATGCGTCCCAATAACTTTTAAAAACTCGTTTCCCAAAGTTCTCATTCTGTAACAAACAAGGATGTTGAAATCTGCAAGAACTCGTCCATAGGCATGGCATGGCAACTGTTGCGAGTAAATCCCAAAATGAATTAAACTCAAGTGATTCACATGGGTGACAGCCACACTATGTGACTATGATTAGTAAGGCTCAGTTCCAGGAAGGAAACAAAAGCGCTGCAGTCAGTCAGTTTCATAGTACAAATGATTGGAATTCATCCATGTTCCTCTAATGATAAACTGTCAGGATTCATTTAGGGAACTTGCTTGTGTTAAATCATATGTGATCAGTTTCAAAGGCACTTTACTTTATGAGAGTTCTGTATTAAGGATTGACAGTGATCAATAGGTATTGATTCTTAAATGTATTTATTGCCCAATCATATTAAATCACAGTCATTATTTTACTAAGATTGTTTTTTATTAACTGTGTCATTTCAGACTGACTATGGTTGTGACATTGAGAGGGGCAGTGTGTGCACTTATCACCCAGGTTGTGTCCACTGCGTCAGAGCGGTTCAGGCCAGGTAGGAATGACAAGAGGACAGATCAAATTTTTATCTTTTTAAGTGTAAAAATAGAAGCTTTTTCCCCATTTTGGCATGATTTCCTTCTCATATTTCCAGCCCTACACATGGATCAGGGCAGCAGTGCTGCTATGACAGCGCAGGCGCTCTGGTGCTGACGGGAGACTCGATCGGTGGCAGCACCCCAGACAGGGCTCACGACTGGGGTTCACCTCCATACAGGGAGCCACCTCGGGTGCCTGGGTACTCCCACTGGCTTTATGACGTCATGAGCTTCTACTACTGCTGCCTGTGGTCTGACCACTGCCACGTTTACTTCAACCATCGACCTTCTAGTGGGTGTCGCAACTACTGGCCCCCAAGAGCTGGTGAGAGTGTTCATAAGTGCTTTCAACACATAAGACTGTTGCAACATGCTTAACAAATATCAACAGGCACACAAAAAACTAATAATCAAGCACAGTGCCATGGCACAGTGATCATGATAACCCTAGGTAACCAGGTCATTTGAATCTAATGACAGACTCATGTTCATTAGTAGCACAGCTATTATGTTTGCATGATTTGGTTAAAAAAAAAATCATATTTTAATGGAAAAAAATTTAAATAATACTGATGTGACATTTGTTAGGGTCTGTACTAAACAAGCACATTTTCTTACATTTGAAGAGCAAGAACATCTCTGCAGCACTACAGTACTTCATTATAATGCTGCTTTGATGCACATTTTTTCTTTATCAAAAAACTGCAGCTTCTGCAATTTGGACATTGCACTTGGTTGTATTGATTTAATGATAATTGATTTCACAATAATCTGTGATAAAATTCCCAGTGATTAGTATTACCATTATAAATTTTAATCAATTTCTGCAAATTGCCTTTTGCACTTAGCCATATTGCAATTTTGATAATATTTCAGTTAACTGCACAGACTTATCAGCTACCTTGATCATTAAAGTCCAAAATGAAACATTATCAGAGTATCTAGCTCCTGTACCGTGACGTTTTTCTGAGTGTAACATGATGATGATGAAGGACAAACTTTGGAAGGAATTTGATTAGAAGCTGAAAAGTGGGGGTGCTGTATTGGTGGGTCATGATATTATTGGTTGAAATTGGTTGGCTCTAGCTTACGTAGGCGCATGTTATATGTATTTTGTTTTACAGGAAGAAAGCATGACTGAATTTTAATTTAAAAAAAACAAAGAAATTAAATTTTTCTCTCGGTATATATTGTTAAAAAGGTATGCAGTATGACTGGTATTGCCATCTAAAAGAGTTGAAAGAGCATTTTTCATTTCATCTTGACTTTAAGGCTTGTAATTTATTATTTTTAACATGAACATCTGAATTTTTTGTGTGTGTGGAAGAAGGTGTGAAATTTTCTCACAGTCAAATACATTTTCTTGTTCAAATTACTCTGTTAAACATCAAACATACATGTTTAGTTGTATTTTTAGTTTATAATTGACCTACCCGCCCCTTTTTGCTCTCTGCACCAATGACAGTTGAACAATCTTGGTACCCAGCGTAACCTTGGTCAGATTTCTTCTTTCCTGTTTCCTGCATATAGATATGGTGTGTGATGGCCTTAATTAGTTGAAAAAGCAGCCACATTTTTAAGATTATTAAAAGATGTTGCTGGGGGACCTGTAAAAGCGACACACTATATAATCACATCGTAATTTTGCTAATATTAACAAAATGCTAGTTAACTACCATTAGTACTAGACATGGGTGTCCAGAGCAGAGCGTGTATGTGGTCACTGAGATCCATTTCCTCCTCCATTGTGAGAAATTCTCTTCGCTTAGTGACCTCCGCTACGGAGAAATAACCAAGATTAAACCTGACTTTGAAATATTAACCCCTGAGGTGAAACTGGCTGTTCTCCTCGGTGAAGGGACAACGGCTCCTCAAACACTGTAATATACTGTAATATCTTGTATATCTACAACTCACATACATGATAATGACACACATATAATTAATATGTAGCACTGATGAGCCTAGAACACAGCTTTTCTAAATACAGGAAACAAGAAAGGATAAAGTTGACCGATGTTCCCAAAGAAGCAGGAGTGTGTTTTGTGTGTATTTAACTGCCTCTGCATGACTACACACACCCACACACTCTGCTCTGCAAATGGACATTAATAACCAGATCAGTTTGCAGGAGAAGTAAATGAATTACAGACTGCATCTGGGAGTTAAGATGTGGAAATATATTAGATCATACAATTGACTACCTGCTGTTCAGAGCCTGTAAAATGCAACAGCAAGCTGCATTCTGATGTAAGAAAACCAAAGTTTAGATGACTGAAAGATCAGCAGTGTGTGTGTTCGAAAGAAATATGTTTGTGCCAAAGTGTGCATTTGATCTAAACGCATCAGTATTTTGTTTCTCTACGCCTCACAGCTGTTGTCCTCGGCGATCCGCACTTCATAACATTTGACGGCCTCAGCTACACTTTCAACGGCAAAGGAGAGTTCTACCTTGTGTCTTCGCCTGACAAAGAGCTGAGTGTCCAGGCCAGAACAGAGCAGGTGAAACTTAAGAACGGTGAGTTCACGTTTGACATGAAAGGCCTGTTCTGTGTCCCCTCTTTCGTCCTCATGCTACTGTTGTGTCTGTGTCTCTCACAGCTTAAAGTTTTTTTTTTTGGTTGAATCTTATTCCAGGATTTCTTCAGAGACGTATTTAATGGTTCGATTGAGGATTGAAGATTCATTGCCTGCCCCTAAAGTTTGCTCAGGCATATTGACTTTGGTATTTGTTGCTGAATCCTTTTCCTTGCACTCCTTTCTGAAGGAGCATTTAAGGCTCCCTCTTATCTTTTACACAGATCTGAGAGCGAGTGACGTCAGGCCCTTGTGTGAGTGAAACATGCTGGTGCTGTAAAATGGCCCATTTCCTTAGCTCCCTCTTGTTTTCTCCCTGTACCTCTGGGGGTCACATGTGGTGAAGAAGAACAGATGTTAGCGTCATTGTTTAGAATTTCACAACAGCGATGGACCAAGTGCCAGTAGAGGTCCAGATGTCATTAATATTCTCCTTATTAGATCAGTGAAGTCAAACATCAGGATTATTTGATATTGCAGTGATGAAACTGTTGTTGACTTCAGAATATTTTCTACATAGTGCATCTGTAACACTGATGTGTATATTGACCAAAAAGGTACCTTGGCCAAAGCCACGCGGCTGTCGTCTGTGGCTATGAGGGAGAAGACCTCAGACGTCATCGAGGTGCGATTAGTGGAGGGCCACCTTCAGGTGCTAAGGAACCAAAAGGTCCTTCCTTTCACCGAGCAAAGATGGATGGATCTACATGGTGAGATGATTTAGACGCTCCTGACCAGCAGCACATTAGCCATTGTTAACTTTATACCATGAAATATTGTAATGTGATGCCAGTAACAGCTTCTATCTTTGGTAAAGGTGAAGATAGAGGAGAAAAGCTGTACTTTATATTACTCTCAACACTCACTTCTTCTGATGAGTTTTCCCCCCAGTGAAATGTGCCAGAGGGCAGGGAATTTTTGAATATTTTGTGTCAAATTACTGATTTTTTTAAAGCAAGTATCCATGTGATAAATGGGATTATATACAGTGAGTGGGGCATTTTTGCAAAAAAGACCCCTTCAGTGTGATTCACGATTCCCCCGCTTCACATCAGCGTCCTGCAGTACCCTCTCAGGGTTTATTTCGCATTAATGTATATCCTTTTCTCATTGCCCTGCAATTGCATTGATTTATTTCCCCCCTTTTAGTGCACTATTGATCTAGTCAGTTTACCATCCTGTATGTCAACTCTTCATAGACTGCTACTAATACTCACTAACTGAGAGAACCATAAGCTGGATAGGGGACGATCTGCTGATTTCTGTTAGCTAATGAGAATCTTTCAGCTTAGCATTCATGTGAAAATAGAAAGCCTTAACCCATAATCAGTTTTATATTCTCACAAATTGCTGTCTGTCATCTCTGAGCCTTAGGACAGGACCATAATAAATGAATAACGGTGATTCCATTATGTACTGTAAAAGTTGTAAGGTTTTTAGATTCTAGTGTATTTCACACATGTGCGTTTTGAAGATTTTTACTACTTTTATTTTGTATTAAACACACAAACACGATCTCTCTCTTCTAGGAGTGTTTGTGTTCGCCCCCAGCCCTCAGAATGTGTCAGTAATCTTCCTCTCCGGTGCTGGCGTGGAGGTTCGTCTGCACGAAGGAACCATGGCGGTGACCATCCTGCTTCCAACAGAGTTCACCAACCACACTCAGGGTCTCCTCGGCCTGACGAACTCTGACCCATCAGATGACTTGATGACCCAGTTAGGAGAAATCATCCGCTTAGCCGATGTCACACCGGAGGAAATCTTCACCTTCGGAGCAGGATGTGAGTGTGAAAGACTGTTGAACTTATGTTAGTGGAAAAAGCAAACAATAATCAGATTGATCAATGCTGAATAATCAGTTCTCACTTAAAAGCAGCACAAATATTATAGGTTCACCCAAATTTAGTTATTATCTACTCACCCTCATGCTGACTGAAGGGTGGGTTTAGTTTTTTAGTCCACAAAAAATCCTGCCAGTCAAGCTGGATCAAGCCTGTTTCTGATTGAAGTGGTTATATGAGGCATTTCTATTCTGACTGGGCTATTATTTTGATTATCTGGCCCTGGGGTTTTAGTGGCCCAACATGCAACATTAAATGTTTTGAATTTGAATGAATTAAACTGAACTTAGCCACAATAGTTTTACAATAATTTTAACCTGGCAAGCTGGCTAGAAAGTAAGGAATGTATTGTATTGTATGTATGAATGTATGCAGTGCATGAGCAGCAGTGCAGTGAAAATATAGATGTTTTATAGAGGAGATAAGGTTATATATCAAGTATCTAGCTGTTTGTTGCTGCTAACAGAGACTCTAGTCTGCAGTGTAAACCACAGAATTGTAGAGTTTCATGATCAAAGAAAGTTTATATCACGTCGTCATGTCCTTTGCAAGTCTGCCTCACATGTAAATAGCCTAGTTTTGCAGCAATTCATAGCAGGCTCAAAATCTAACCAACCACTGGTCATGTGCGCAACATTTCACTTGTTGTTGCCCAATCAGAATCTCAACAAAAGACACTGGTGTTTAGAAACTGTATTGACAGGAAAGCAGCAGAGGAGAAAACAGCTGGGGCTGAGCAGGTGGAGCATCAAGGCCACAGTGGCCGCAGAGCGAGCAACACAGGAGGTCATGCTGACTGTGTGGCCCTCCATAAAGGCTGTTGCCCTAAACAACTGCATAGACTGACTGGAAATGACTACCTTATTTGAGCCATGCTTGGCTAAAACTTTGACAAATGTTTTAAGAGTACACAGAAAGAAAACAAGGCACATGTTTGGAGTTAGCGCAGCTTTAATAGATTACAGAGAGATATCGGGGGGGGGGAACCACTTCTCTGGAACAAAGTTGAGGCCAGGCCGCATACATGCATGATAATAATGTCTCAGCTGTAATTACAGTACATATTCCTCAAAACCGGTCAGTAGCTTGACCTTTTGACTGAAATCATTCACTTCAGTGCAGCCTAACGCCCTGTTTAAACTTGTGGGAACTAATAGATTTATTGGTCCTGATAGTGACATTTTTGTATGCCTCAAAGTTTGCGCCAAAAGAAAACAGGATAGCATGCTGTGTGCGCCCTGCACTGACCTCTCAGAGTTTATGTTCTTATCTGCAAATTATAGCGTGTCTCATAGTCTCTTGTTTTTAATTCCGTTTAAGAAAATAGGTAGTTTGTTCCAAGCAGTCACATATGCTACTGTGGTAATAATTCCCATAAACGTGGTTAGCCGTGTCTAATCGGTTGTTATGACAACTTTATAATGGCCACGTTCTCTATTTGACCATTTTTATAAATTTTAATGTTTTTCTACATGTGCCTTGCTTTTACTGTATTGGATAACAGATGCTGGCGGTGTGTTTGTAACTTAAAAAGCAGTAATCCAGTTGAGGATGTTCTCTCATGTGGTTATGGATACCTCTGACATCCCAACTACCACCACTGATATTCACTGTCAGGCTCAGTCTGAAACCTGTAATTTGTTTTTCTAACTAACAATCCAACATAGCTGCACATCTTAAACTGGTGTTGTGTTTTGTTTTTATCCACAGGGAACATCTCAAAGGAGTCTTCCCTTTTCACATATGACTCAAAGTACCTTTTGGATAACTACTATTTCCGACCAAGCCACGACTCGACTTTTGTTCCTGCTTTTTCCTTACCTGAGGGACCTGATGACCCTCTGGTGGCAGACATGTTGACGATGTGCTTTGGAGAAGGAGCAGATTTCTGTAAATATGATACCCTGACCACTCGAAGCCTCACAATGGGAAATGCAACACTCAGGGCCTACCAAAGTCATCAGGCCACAGTCGCAGCCTTGAAGCCAGGTGATGCAGGTTCAATCTCTGTCCATTTATATGCACAGGCAAATAATGGCAAATAAATTTGTGTCTATTTTGTTGTTAATACCAAAGGACAACTTTATCATACATTGTTATTATTGCTTGTGTTTTTATTGAATAAATAATGGCATGTTGCATCCATAGTAATAGAATTAGAAAGCTTAATGAACAGAAAACATTAGTTTTGAAAGTTATCTATGTTCATACATCTACATATCTTTCAAAAACATTTGATCGGAACTAGTTAAGACAACATAATGATTTTAATATTGATTTTTTTAATGCATTATTGTTCCTGTAGTGGTGTCTTGTGGCTGGCTTCCCACACCCAGGAATGGGAAGAAGAATGGGACACATTACCTAGAGGGGAACACAGTGAGCTTCACCTGCAACGAAGGCTACATTCTGTACGGTTCAACAGAGCGCACTTGTCTGCACGATGGGACGTGGACAGGAGAGCAACCCTACTGCATAACAGGTTGGTTCTAATATGAAACAAAACCAACTGCTGTTTGTATTCCGTAAAATAAACTCACTGTAATGTTAGTGTGAGAAAAGTACCAATATTTTGAACTCACACCTATAAATTATACCATAAATATTGCCTGCACTGTAAAGAATACCTGGACGCCTGGAAAACTCTCGGTGGTGGTACACTGGAGACGCATTTCTGCTGCATGAACTTTCCCCAGGGACTAGGAACCTTTAGAGGAGCTCTTTGTTTCCACTGCAGGGACCAGGGTCTAAATTGAGTTCCTGGGACATTATATTAACCCCCAAAAACTCCCTACACAGAAGGTAGTACTTTCCAAATGTAGAGAAACGTTGAGGGTGGGTTTTTGGGTTGTACATTTGTATGCAAAAAATGACATGTAAAAACAGCCATCACTCTGTCATACGTTAGTGGACGAATTAGACTAAACAAAAACTCAGACAACCAGCTGAAAGAAAATAACCTTTTAGTTCCTTGAAAAAGCAGTTCCTGGGACTAGAAGTTAAAGCTACTTTGGATGGAAACATATGGAAGTATGTGCTACATTATGGCCACTGAAAACAATGATATACGGACAGGGGGAAAAAAAACACGCTGCAGCAGGCATGTGTTTGGAGAGGTGACCATGACCGCTGACCAGAACATTACAGGTTAAGAAGTAACTAAAAAGTAATGATTAAAAAATAACAAATACTCCAGAAGTAAGTAAGTAAGAAGAATGCGTTGTACTTTTATTTAAGTATTTTTTAACACCGGTAGTTTTACATGTAGTTGAGTTCAGTAATGTGACAGTTCTTCTAATCGAGTATAGATTTTCAGTACTCTTTCCATGACTGATTATATTATGTTCTTATAACACAGTCAGGGAGAGATTTTGAAGCAGTCTCTTTTCCTTTACCATAATAACAGGAAATAATTATATACACAGTATAGAGTTAACTCTCTGCAAATTGAGTTTCAGACTACACTACATGGAACAATATTTGTACAACAACATTTAAATTGGGTTAAAACATGTAAAACCAGTAATTTTTCATTGGCTGATTCTATCACTCTGATCAGTGTGCAGAGTCTTTTCCCTTATGAAATAGTTTGCACTGATTACTCTAAAAAGGCCCCAAATAAATGAAGTCACATACTTACGTAATGCTAACTAACTCCTCACATGTTTTATATTCAGCATGATTGACAGCCTCCTCCAATGAAAACTGAGAAGGACTTTGGGAGTCTTCTTCTCCTCATCCAGTCTCTTTGAAAGCAGAGATTCAATAGACTCAGCTCTCTGTTGCTCATGCCGACCATTAGCTACAAAGCTATAAACCCCTGATCCTGGATTGTCTTGGCTTTCTGTTTGTAAATTAGAAGCACCTGGTTCCTTCTAATGGTTTCATTCATCACCCAACCGTGATCCCTCAAAGTTTTCTGTATTGTAGTTGTCTGCTGTTACCATCAGGTGGCAGTAGCTACCATTTAATTCCAAGTGTCTTGTGTTACTGACAGTGCAAGTTAATGCCTCCATGCATGCCAAGGTGTAGTGTCCTCACACTACATCGTAGCACACAGGCCAGATTTCAGAAACCTTTTCAGAAAACCTTGAAATATAACTGCTAACAACACAGTTATTATTTATCCATATTGCAATGACAGCAAGTTTGGATGAAATTGGATCTTTAACCACTTAGCTGGGGAAGAATAAAAATGAAGATTTGAAGACTTTTTCAAGGGTTTGGCTTCATCAACCTATCGGCTAAATGAAGTAAGAAGAAGCAGAAAAATGATGCGACTTGACTTGTGATCCGCCTCCACTTTATTCCCTTCCTGGCTTCACCCAGTCCTCCATCCTTTCCTTGTTAGAGCTGCAAACGGAGACTTCCTCTTGATAGTAATCGGGGATGAATAGACTTCATATGTCAGATTTGGAGGCCTGTGTAACAACCTGCTGGGTCACAGCTGGACACAATCAACACTGCCTCCTTCATTAGGCAAAAATATTAGTTTCGTACCTTGGTTGTACAGTGCAGAGCTGGTTAGAAATGTTTCCTATTAAGTTTCATTTGTTATACGTACCACCTTAGGCTGCGAAGCTCAAACAAAAAGACATACAGCGGGTAAAATAAGTATTGAACACGTCACCATTTTTCTCAGTAAATATATTTCTAAAGGTGCTGTTGACATGAAATTTTCACCAGATGTTGGTGACAACCCATGCAATCCACACATGCAAAGAAATCAAACCATAGATGTCCATATATTAAGTTATGTGTAATAATGTGAAATGACACAGGGAAAAAGTATTGAACACACGAAGAAAGGGAGGTGCAAAAAGGCATGGAAGGCCAAGACAACAGCTCTCTCAAGACCTTCGCAACTTTATTGTTGCAAAACATACTGATGGCATTGGTTACAGAAGGATTTCTAAACTTCTGAATGTTCTGGTGAGGACTGTTGGGGCCATAATCAGGAAGTGGAAAGAACATCATTTCACCATAAACCGGCCTTGCAAGATTTCTGACAGAGGAGTGACAAGAATTATCAGAAGAGTTGTCCAAGAGGCAATGATCACTTGTGGAGAGTTTCAGAAAGACCTGGAATTAGCAGGTACAATTGTTTCAAAGAAAACAATAAGTAATGCACTCAGCCGCCATGGCCTGTATGCATGCTCACCACGCAAGACTCCATTGGTGAAGAAAAAGCATGTTGAAGCTCTTTTAAAGTTTGCTGCACAACATTTGGACAAGCCTGTGAAATACTGGGAGAATGTAGTCTGGTCAGATGAGACCAAAATTGAACTCTTTGGATGCCATAATACACGCCATGTTTGGAGGACAAACGGCACTGCACATCACCCCAAAAACACCACACCAACAGTGAAGTTTGGAGGTGGGAACATCATAGTTTGGGGCTGTTTTTCAGCATACAGTACTGGCAAACTTCATATAATTGAAGGAAGGATGAATGTGCATCGTCCCTGTCAACCTTGGCATTAAGGCCAATCCCAAAGTTGCGTTCCAGATTCTGTCATCCACATGAGTAAGAACAATTTTAAAGCAATATTTTTTTAGTTACAGTTGTTGGTGTGGATCATCCTTGTGAGACAAATTGAACTGTATGTAGTTATAGGGATTGAACAAAGCTTTTAAACAAAGATGATTTTTTAGTAATCGAGTCACTCAAGTTTCTTGAGGAATAGTTTCATCCCTACTGTACATTGCACATATGCTTAATACTGATACAATAAACTTTGGCACAATGGTCAGTCAATATTTTGCACGTTCCTGCACAAAATTGAAAAAATTCTCGTTATGCACCAAAAAGACGAAGGCAAATTCCTTGCATGTGAAAATCTATTTTTACAATAAACCTGATTCTGGATGTGTTTGGAGATAAATATAGTTTCACTGACACATTCACATGCATGTATAGTTAAACACAGTCATGCAGTGTGAAGTGGAGCTCCAGTTGCACACACACATGTTGTACACACACACACACACACACACACACACAAAGCTGAGCCTTTTTAGCTATGTGACAATGATCACACTTGCTTCAACACTCTCATTACACAAATCAGAGCTAACAACTGTCAACATGACCTGAGGTGCTCAATGGCAGGTGTTGCGTGAGCTGTTACCTACGCCATTCAAATGTGACCTCTAGCCATGTAAACAACACTAAATACAGAGCGAGCAGGAAACGCCCTGACTGATCTCTCCTCCTCCCCTTATATGAATCCCTGCGGCATGATGTGTAGGCCAAACACCTAGAGAATTGTAGTCGTAGTTAAGATGAAAACAGCGTGCCACTGAGCAACAAATGCCACTGCATCCAGTTTGACTTCTTCTCTGAGTCACTTTAATGAGCCGCTCTTGAAATGGTGCCTGTCAGCAGAGGTGACACTTAAGTCCCTTCCATCCCCTGTACAAATATCTCCCATCACTAGAAGCCCCACCTACATGTATTTCAGATGGATTATAACCTGCTGCCCGACTTGTCAATGTGCTTTTTAACTGCCTGAGACTTTACACAAGGGTGTGGTGTATTGTGGTGATCAATGTTAATATCATGGGCTGGAATGACGGAAGTGTTGGAGAGGTGAGGGTGGGGTTTGGATAGAAAGTCCTTGATATTTTTGATGTAAGGACAAACCTGGGCCATGGGAGACTTGAGAAGTATAAGGTTGTAGAGTTTACTAGCTTGACTGCGCCTTGTCACGGTCTTCTGAAAAACAATAGCCCTGGTTGAGAATCAGATGCATACCAATAACAGGATCACCCCACCTTGATGGCATTATAATATTAATAGAGTTCCTAGCGCAGAGGAGAAGAAAGTGATTAAAGGAAAGGTGACAGCTGCCAGAGAGGGATAGAGCGATTTTCACAGGAAAAAAGTGACGTGGGTTGCAAGACAAAGCCTCACTCAATTTTCTGCCTGCGGTTCTCATCTCAGATTCCCCTGAGATAAAGCAGTCGAGAGCCAGGAGGGGAAGAGAAGTGGTTGGTAAATGCATGTTGCGTAGCAGAAGGAGTTGTTGAAATGCCAACTAAGAGCTGCTTGAGACTTTTAAACCAGTCACGTTGCTCACACTGTTACACTTCACTGTTGGCCATTTCTGTGAGTGTACAAAGGTCTCTGTTTGTAAAGGTCCACTAAACAGGTTTTCTCACATCTCTGTCATGCTTTAATTACAACTTCCTGTCGCTTTCCTATTTTTTCTTGCATTACAAGTTGCCTATCACAGCGATGACACAAAAACAAGTCCCCAGTAAGAATGCCAGGTTTTGAAACCAATTTGGCATAGTGACCAAACTGTGTAATGACAACGTCATGAGATAACCCTATATTATTAAAGAAGTAGCTGTAAAATGGTGGGTATGTTTTTGTCACAAACCTCCACAGAATTACTGTTTCAATAACAGGATTTGATCCATTCAGTCCAATAACATTTGGAAAGTTTAGAAGAGCCACACGATTGAATAATTTTATCCCGATTCAAGTCAGAATCGGTATTAGCTGCTCAACTGAAGGAAGTTGATAGCATGCTTGGCCCATGGGCCGCAAATCGTGGAAGATCATTTGCGGAGGTTGGCTTCATGCACCGCTGAGCAGCTCTCATAAGAATGAACAGTTGCAGCCCTAAAATATAGTCCATCTCAAAGTCAAAGTCAAATTTGCCTAAAAACCTTAACCTACCCACGATTCCAGTCTGATAGCATGGAGTGATTGATGGTGACAAGTGTTGCAGTGAGATTACGAGGCAGATGAACAGAAAGCTGTCACTGACTTTGTGCTTATGTGCCTATCACTGACATATCTGATGAGGGCTGTTTCTGTGCTGTGCTAAGGTCTAAATCTGAATCACAAATGTGTTGCTTACAAGATTTGCAGCCAGTATTTGCCTCAACCCTACATTTCTGATTGTGCTGTGCTGGGGTCTTTTACGAAATCTGATCTATTGTTTTCCATTTGTTTTATTTGGGCAGTGCGGTGGTGCAGTGGTTAGCACTGTCGCCTGACAGCAAGTAGGTCCAGTGTTCAAACCCGCTGGCCAGCTGGGAAACTAGTCAGGTTGTGGGTGGGGTAGAGCCTTTTCTGAGTGGACTTGCATGTTTTCTCCATTTCTGTGTGGGTTTTCTCCAGGCTCTCCCACAGTCCAGAGATGCAGATTAGGTTAATTGGCAACTCTATTGACACTCAATTGCCTGCCGGTGTGAATGGTTGTTTGGACTGCAGCTGGGTGAAATAGGATGGAGAGTCTCCCCCTGTCCTGACTGTGTGTCTGTATTTTACGCACGATCCAAGGCACAGAGGGATAACTGCTGTGTCACTGCAGTCAAATGGAAACATTAATACAGTAGTTTAATTATTGAAAGCAGCCTCTCTGATCATTAAAGTAAATTGTTAAGGACAATATAATACACAATAAAGAAATCACATCAACATCATTTAAGCGATGGTTTAATGACCAGAGGCTTCAGTTTCATTTCTATGTGGACGTAGCAGCACTGCAGGAAATATTGTTTATAATTGAGCGGAAAAACTGAAATCTGTAACTATAAACAGACAAGACAGAGGAAACTAGGAAATAATTTTTTTGACAGCTCTGATGGAAGTCAGTATTTATACGCTACTTTACTGCAAACTGTAAGAACTGCAACTGTGTGTGTGTATGGGAGAGACCTTTTGGATGTATGAAGAACACAGGACATTAATTTTCATAAGATCCTGACAGTCCTGTCTGATTTAAACAATCAATGAAGTTACAGATCCAATAGGTAAATTGGCACAGTGTCTCTCTCTCTGTCATGCGCACATAGCTCCATCCTATTCCAATTAATTGCAGTGCCCTGGAAGCAGAGTGAACCTACGTTATGAACCCGCCTTTGTAGTCTCATCTTACTGTCTGAATAATGCGTAATCCTTTAGATAGCAGGAAAATACTGCGCCACTGTCTTTAGACCAGGTTTTTGTTTGCCAGTGGCGCAATAACATTCTGCTGCCTCAAGAAGCATTACACCTGACCACATCTCATTTTAAGACCAACACACCCATGGAAGCACAAAGGGGCACAGGTACATTTTTTACCTAAACAATATGGGTGCTGGGCGAGAAAATCACAGCTCCGTCTGTAAGAAAATAGCAATGACAACTGCGCTGCACTGTGCGCTACTTTGTGCCAGGTGGAGATGGGACACACCAGAAGGAAAGGGACTTCGCCTCTTTATTGATATCTGAAAAGGCCTGCAGCTTTAAAGTACTAGTGTGTAGCATTTCATGACCTTTAGTGGTGAGCTTGCAGATTGCAAACACTTCGCCTCACTCTCCTCTTCCAAGGTTGTAGGAGAATGTACAGTCGCCACGAAACTCACAAAATGCTGTATCTAGAACCAGTGTTTGGTTTGTCTGTTCTGGGCTTCTGTAGAAACATGGCGGTGCAACATGGCATCCTCCGTGGAAGAGGACCTGCATCCTCTGTAGATACAGCGGGTAGAAAACAATCCTGCCCCTCGTCAGAATTAATATCAGCTGGTTCAAGTCCCAACTGATGGCCTATAAAAAGGTGTCTCATTACCAAGGTGTCACAGAGGAAACATCTCATGATGGGTAAAAGCAAAGAGCTCTCTCAAGACCTTTGCAACCTTATTGTTGCAAAACATACTGATGGCATTGGTTACAGAAGGATTTCTAAACTTCTGAATGTTCTGGTGAGGACTGTTGGGGCCAGAATCAGGAAGTGGAAAGAACATCATTTCACCATAAACCGGCCTCGCAAGATTTCTGACAGAGGAGTGACAAGAATTATCAGAAGAGTTGTCCAAGAGGCAATGACCACTTGTGGAGAGCCTCAGAAAGACCTGGAATTAGCTGGCACAATTGTCTCAAAGAAAATAATAAGTAATGCACTCAGCCGCCATGGCCTGTATGCACGCTCACCACGCAAGACTCCATTGGTGAAGAAAAAGCATGTTGAAGCTCGTTTAAAGTTTGCTGCACAACATTTGGACAAGCCTGTGAAATACTGGGAGAATGTAATCTGGTCAGATGAGACCAAAATTGAACTCTTTGGATGCCATAATACACATCATGTTTGGAGGACAAACGGCACTGCACATCACCCCAAAAACACCACACCAACAGTGAAGTTTGGAGGTGGGAACATCATAGTTTGGGGCTGTTTTTCAGCATACAGTACTGGCAAACTTCATATAATTGAAGGAAGGATGAATGGAAAAATGTACCGAGACATTCTAGATAAAAATCTGCTGCCATCTACCAGTAAAAAGGCATGGAAAGCCAAGACAACAGCTTGAAATCAATCAGTAATTAGAAAACAATCCTGCCCCTTGTCAGAATTAATATCAGCTGGTTCAGTCCCAACTGATGGCCTATAAAAAGGTGTCTCATTACCAAGGTGTCACAGAAGAAACATCTCATGATGGGTAAAAGCAAAGCTCTCTCAAGACCTTCACAACCTTATTGTTGCAAAGTAAACTGATGGCATTGGTTACAGAAGGATTTCTAAACTTCTGAATGTTCTGGTGAGGACTGTTGGGGCCATAATCAGGAAGTGGAAAGAACATCATTTCACCATAAACCGGCCTCACACGATTTCTGACAGAGGAGTGACAAGAATTATCAGAAGAGTTGTCCAAGAGGCAATGACCACTTGTGGAGAGCCTCAGAAAGACCTGGAATTAGCAGGTACTAATGTAATTATTTCAAAGAAAACAATAAGTAATGCTGTATAAACAGCTCATTGTAAGGTAACAAAAACACAACAATTCTTATTATACATTGATGAAATGAAAACTCATGAATATTTTATTCCATTTCTGCAATATTCTGCAAATAAATCCCAGTAAATCTTACACTCTGGACCTTTTAATTGACTAGACTTGAGGGGTTGAACTGCTTACCTGTTGAAAGCTGAGTCTAATTTCTGTGGACACCTTTGTCTTTCCGACCAGCTGTTGCCGCTGTGTGTAGACTTCATATTCATAAACCTCTCCATGAATGAATGAATGGAGTGAAAAAGCGGGTTAAGAGAGGAGAAATGTTTTAATTGGCTACTACTTATCTTTCTGTTTTCTGAGTGTTTACATGTAACCGTGTGCTTGTTAAGTTTGAACATGAAACATTTGATGTCTGAAGTTTGCCGTCTGACACACGGTCCAAATTCCAAGAATACTTCTGCCCATCACATTAAGTCAGACAGAGTGAGATACTCATATCAGATGACAACAGTGGCTCGGTACAGAGACACTCGCTGTTACCAGGGAGAAAAAAAAATCAACAGAATTATTTTAAGATGATATCAGCTCTGTCAAATAACTCATCTCCATCTTAAGAAATGCTTTATGTGATAAGAGTGTAGCTCAGGGGTGTATGGACGTGGTCGGGTTATGAAAACAGTCTTGGATGTCTGATTGGTATCGTCTGTTTACAAACTCTTTGGGAGATAAACACAGCAAAAGGGACTGAACGGTGATGCTCTCAGAATTTTTGATTTTGCAAGGTTTGAATTTGTTGCAAATTGTAGGAATCATGTGTAACATAATAATTACTATCTATTTGCATCCAAGTACATATGATACAGACAGCTGATCTACACCTACACATTTCAAATGTGTAGAAAATTACCTCACATCCATCTCATTCTCCTGAACTCAATATCTCAGGAACACTTACAAAACATGATTTTGGTTCAAGAATTAATTTTCTCATTATGACACATTCTACACAAAAAAAGGGAAAGATCAACTTCACAGTGACATCATTATGTTCAGCTCTGTACTCCTCTGTGAAAATGTGAGGACAGCATGTTTCTCACTGGAATCATTCATGTCAATGTAATGATAACTTCCATTTCACCAAAAATTACACTTAATACCTTTTATTAAAGTCTTCACTACATATATTGTGAGCCTGGACAGACATGGATGTAAACTGCAGCTTGACTGGTTGGCAGAGGCATAAGACCGCAAGGCGGTAATTTTAGTTCTGTTTTCTTTCACATTCAACTTGTTCAGTCCAACCTAGTGATGGCTGTCATGTGTTAATCCCCTCTCTCTGGAAAAGTAATGGTCCAAACTGAGTGTGATTGCTCCCTGGAGCTTTACTATTTGATCAATTCAGGGGGGGCTCAGCGGAGTAATGAGATAGCTTTGGGGTTTTGCCAGCCGAAAAAAGGAAAAAGGTAGATGTTAACACTGATTGACTGCCAGTCCCCCAAATGCTCCCAGTACAATTATACTCCGGGCAGCTTGTCGTGCTGATGCCGAAGGCTTCAGCATGTAGCAGTTTGACGCCAGTGCTCCTTCATCCAAGGCCTGACCATGTGTAGTGAAACTGATTGGTTTAGAAACTTCAGGGAATATTTGTACACATGGGTGTGTATCTTACTGTGCTTCTGCATGCATGTGTGTGTTTGTGTTTGATGTTCCAAGGCTGATGACATTTTATAGGACCAGCACCTGCAGTGCTTACCTGACAAACATCTACCATATTTGACATATGTTTGTGCATTCATGCGTTAGAGGATGACGGCACTCTGATAATTATCTTCCTCGTAAAGCGTATACTCGCCTGCCTTAAAAGAATAACTCCTGGCTCAGTGTACTGTATGAATATCTAAACAGATTGGAATACGGTTCACTGATCTTGCCAAGACCCCAAGGAAAGTTTGAGATGTTTTAATTTGATCGCAATATTACCTAAGCAAGTGCAAACAACTTGATGGCAACTGCTGGGAAAATCCAGTAAATTGAGGCCATATCAGTCGATCCAGCTTTGTGATTATTATGTGTGATTGAAGCCAATGTATCATGTATATATTTGTTTTGTTTGAACACCTTGGTAATTCTAAAAACTGACTCATGCATTTGCTAATATAATGGCAGAACACAAGGGGCTTTTTTTTGAATGGCTGTGCTTTACCTGCACGTAAAATCTACGTAGACCAGAGATGTAGACTAGACTATAAGTCCTCATAAAAAATTTTTTGTAACTACTTGGCTAGGTAAAGGCAACATAACTACTTGGTTAGGTTTACCGTATGTTCACATTACCGGTGACACAGCTACAAACCAGCCAAACATGGCCGGCTACATTGTCACTGAGTGGTGAGAAAACAGCTTTCATTGTCTATGACTTGTTGCCTGATAGTCTGTTGCTGGTAGTCTGAACAAACAATTAAGCAACAAAACTACTTGGTTAGGTTTCGGCAATATAACTCCTTTGTTAGGTTTAGGGAAAGATATGGTTTCTCTCGGCTGTGCAAGTGTAAATAGCCATTTTGCAAATAGTATTATTTGCTATGGACTTCCGGGTGCTTGTCTCTGCCATGCTAGGCTTTATACATCTAAGTGTAAATAGAAACATTTGGCTATTCAAACCCAGGTGCAAATAGCATCTGCCTTTTTTATTCATACAATGCAAATAGAGTTACAGGCCAATCACAGCTACACTCTGAAATGTTTTTTTTTTGTTTTTTTTTTACAGAATGCGTAAGCCGGCATCGTGTCATGATAATGTGTAATTTTATATATAGCTATATAGATATACATTTTCTGGAAAAAAATCAATTCTGGATGAAATAAATGCCAAGAAATGTATGTTTTTGACCAATTCAGCAAAATAAAGGGATGGCTTTGGTTCAGCTGCACGAGTTGTTTTAGTTGACTTGCAGAAGGAACAACTTATAGATCCACATATTTATTTGATTGACTTGAATTCTGTTAATCGCTTCAAGTAATTGCTACTGCACCTTCTAAAAATGGTGTTTACAGGACAAATGCATCACTGCCACTGGTTGGCTCAAGCAAAGCAAAACAAAAATAATCCCTTCCTACAACAAAAATTGGCTAGCATGACCATAGTGTTTCATGTGCTGACGCGATGTAGTTACAGGGCACACCTACAGTACTAAATGAAACACTTGATACAGTTAGGTTTAGGTACCAAAACTACTTGAGTAGGGAGAGGACTGAAGTGGGTCTGTGAGACTGGATCCAAACTCCCTCTAATGTTCGCGTGAATTAATTAAGTGAAATTAAAGAGCTTTGCAGTCTTATTATCAGGCACAAACTGTGACTATCATCTGTAACACATACAACATAATACACAACCATAGCAGTAGGAGAAGTAGCAGTGATATCTTTGTAATTGTGCATGTAGCATTCCACTTTTGGCCACATGCTGGATTTGTTTATCATCCACAGATACCTCCATATTGTCTATCCATTGGGAAATGTTGGCTAAATATGTAACAAATCAATTATTAGGGGTGTGAATCATAAGTTTTTTCACAATATGATATTAAATTGGTTCCTCGAGTAATGATGCAATATTATTCTAATTCAATCCGATTCAGGGCCCTGCAATTAATATGAAACAATAGCATACACAATTAGTTACAGAAGTAGGTGCCACTCCTCTCTTTTCTGCTTTTAGCCATCAAAGTAAAAAAAAAAACAAGCACATCAATAATTGTAACCAATTAAGTGCATCAAAGTCTACTTTAAATTAACCGCACTAACACATAAAACATGGCTGAACAACAAGATAATTTAACAAAAGCATAAAATTCAGCTCAATAATAACTCCCAGGGTTCATACTCGAAACAATTATTTTTTTGCTAGTCACCATTGTTTACTTAAGCCTGTGGCGTTTTACATTGCATAAATTAGCCTGGCGGCCAGCAGACTTTTCTGCTACTAATAGCTGAACATATGACATCTGTTTTTTATACTTTTTCTCACTCATCACTGGTGTAAGTCACTCTATCTCCTTACCAAAAACTGCAGGTAAATTTCAGGCTGCATGCATGTTTTTTCAGCCTAACATTGATAAAACAGAGCAGCTAATATGTTAGGGCTGTTGTGTTCTGGACCCAAATGCAGACACGGATGCTTCAGGTGGTTGAACAATGAAGGAGGATTTATTGAGGAACCAAAGGGTTGGGGGAAATGGAGGAGGCCAGGGGCAGGCAGGTGGATGAGCCGGCTGATGAGAGTTGGTGTGCTGTGGCGGAGCTGGAGGATAGCTGGTGGCGAAGCAGTTGGCGCTGGAATCCACAATGTAGGCAGACAATCTGGCACTGCATGGCTGGAGAGCAGGGTACAAGAGCACAGGCTGACGAGGCAATTGTCCGCAGCTGCTGAGATCCACCAGGTGCCTGACGAGGAGACACACCCACAGCACACACACAGGGGAGGAGGAGACACAGGGGAAGACAGGGGTCACAGCCTAAGCCGTGACAGGACCCCCCCCTCAACGGGCGCCTCCAGGCGCCCCAGGCTTGTCCGGACGCTCCCGATAAAAGTCCCGAATGAGGGAGGCATCCAGAATGTTGCTCCGGGGAACCCAGGAGCGCTCCTCTGGGCCATAGCCCTCCCAGTCCACCAAAAACCGGAACCCCCGACCCCGGCGGCGGACGTCCAGAATCCGCCGGACAGCGAAGGCAGGGTGGCCGTCGATGGTCCGGGGGGGGGGAGGGGGAACGGCCGGGGGGCACAAGGGGCTGGAAGACACAGGTTTAAGCAACGAAACATGGAAGGTGGGGTGGATCCTCAGAGAAGCAGGCAGTTTCAGTCTGACAGCTGTGGGGTTAATGACTTTAACGACTGCAAAAGGCCCAATAAAACGGGGTGCCAACTTACGGGACTCTACTTGAAGGGGTAAGTCGCGGGAGGATAACCACACCATCTGACCGGGTTGGTAAGTGGGCGCAGGGGTTCGGTGGCGGTCGGCAAGGCGTTTGTTCCGTGCAGCGGAGCGGTGAAGAGCAGCTCGAACTTCTCTCCAGATCCGACGGCACCTCAGGATGTTGGCCTGGACAGATGGTACTGCCACAGCTTCCTCCTGGACAGGGAACAGGGGTGGTTGATAGCCTAGAGAGGCCATAAAGGGGGACATACCTGTGGCAGCGCTGGTGAGGGAGTTATGGGCATACTCGACCCAAGGCAGCTGTTCACTCCAGGAAGAAGGGTGGCGAACGGTAACACAACGTAGGGCTGCTCCAAGGTCCAGGTTGGCTCGCTCCGTCTGCCCATTAGTCTGAGGGTGGTAACCTGACGAAAGGCTGGCCGTGGCACCCAGAGCTTGGCAGAAGGCCTTCCACACTTGAGAAGAGAATTGTGGGCCCCGGTCCGACACGATGTCCTGCGGGATGCCATGGAGGCGGAACATATGGAGGACTAGGAGGTTAGCAGTCTCTGTGGCGGTAGGTAATTTAGGGAGAGGGACAAAATGCACAGCCTTCGAAAAACGGTCTACCACAGTCATTATGATAGTGTTACCTTTGGATGGAGGCAAGCCAGTTACAAAGTCCACAGCTATGTGGGACCAGGGACGGCTGGGGACAGGCAGAGGGCGCAAGAGACCAGCTGGGGGTCGATGGGAGGCCTTGCTGCGGGCACAGATGGAGCAAGCAGACACAAAGGCACGGGTGTCTCGGGACATGGAGGGCCACCAGAAATGCTGTTTAATGAAAGCAAGGGTGCGGTGAAAGCCAGGGTGGCAGGTGAGTCTAGAAGAATGGCCCCATTGAATAACATCAGACCTCACATCATCAGGCACAAACAGACAGTTAGGAGGGCCATCACCTGGGTCTGGTTGAGAGCGCTGAGCTTCCCGGACACGCGTCTCAATCTCCCATGTAGCCGCTGCCACCGTGCAGGAAGGAGGGAGGATGGTTTCAGGCTCAGTGCACGTTTTCTCTGGGGATAACTGGCGGGACAGGGCATCAGGCTTGGTGTTACGTGAACCTGGACGATAAGTGAGAGTGAAGTTGAACCTTCCCAGAAACAGAGCCCACCGGGCTTGGCGGGAGTTCAGCCGTTTGGCAGAGCGGAGGTATGAGAGGTTCTTGTGGTCGGTCCAAACAATGAAAGGTTGCTCAGCCCCCTCCAGCCAGTGCCTCCATTCCTCAAGTGCAAGGACCACTGCCAGCAGCTCACGGTTTCCCACGTTATAGTTGCCCTCTGCAGGGGAAAGGCGCCGGGAGAAGAAGGCACATGGGTGTAACTTGTGATCCTTGGGTGAGCGCTGAGACAGGACGGCCCCCACGCCAGAGTCAGAGGCATCCACTTCAACCACAAACTGCAGAGAGGGATCAGGGTGAGTTAACACTGGTGCACTAGTGAATAGTCGTTTCAGAGTCTCAAATGCTGAGTCTACCTCTGGTGTCCAAGCAAAGGGGATGGCTGGGGAGGTGAGTTGTGTGAGGGGGGCCGCCACCCTGCTGTAGTCTCGAATGAATCGCCTGTAGAAATTGGCAAATCCCAGGAAACGCTGCAGCTGTTTCCTAGAGGTGGGTCTAGGCCATCCAGCCACCGCTTGGACCTTAGCTGGATCTGTCTTCACCTGCCCCTGCTTCATGATAAAACCCAGAAAGCTGACAGAAGTTACATGGAATTCACACTTTTCCGCTTTCACAAACAGTTTGTTCTCCAGGAGGCGACGAAGCACTAACCTGACATGTTGGATGTGTTCCTCCATGGTCCGGGAGAAGATGAGAATGTCGTCCAGATACACAAAGATGAAGCGGTTCAGCATGTCACGGAGGACATCGTTGACCATGGCTTGAAAAACTGCAGGGGCGTTGGTAAGGCCAAAGGGCATAACCAGGTACTCAAAATGACCCAAAGGGGTGTTAAAGGCAGTCTTCCACTCGTCCCCCTTCCTAATGCGGATGAGATGGTAGGCGTTGCGGAGGTCTAATTTTGAGAACACTGTGGCTTTGTGCAGGGGCTCAAAAGAGGGATCAATGAGCGGGAGAGGATACTTGTTCTTAACAGTTATGTCATTCAGGCCACGGAAATCAATGCAGGGGCGAAGGGTCTGATCCTTCTTACCAACAAAGAAGAACCCGGCACCAACAGGGGACGAGGAGGGTCGGATTAAGCCCGTAGCTAGGGAGTCAGAAATGTATCTCTCCATAGCCTCTCTTTCTGGACGAGAGAGGTTATAGAGACGGCTTGAGGGTAGGGGGGCACCTGGGAGCAGGTCTATAGAGCAGTCATACGGCCTGTGAGGGGGCAAGGTTTGGGCCCGCTGCTTGCTAAACACCTCACCCAGGTCATGGTACACAGGGGGAACTAGAGAGAGGTCAGGAGGTTCAACTGTGGGGGCAGCAGTAAACTGAGTGGGAGCTAGGGCTGACTGGAGGCAATGGGAATGACAAAATGTGCTCCAGCTAACAATAGACCCATTGGACCAGTCAATATGGGGGTTGTGGAGTTTAAGCCAGGGCTGACCAAGGACTATGGGAGCATGAGGTGAGGGAATAACAAGCAGTTTAATGGATTCATGATGATTACCTGATAGGACGAGGTTCAGGGGAACAGTGTGGTGAGTCACATGAGCCAAGAGCTTTCCATCCAAAGCGTTGACATCCCGAGGAGCAGGAAGGCATTCAACTGGGATCCCAGCTTGAGTTACCAGGGAGGAGTCAATGAAGCTATCATCGGCCCCAGAATCCACCAGAGCCAGAACAGGGATGGAATCACCATGGCAAATGAGGGAGGCTTTAAACTGCATACGGGAGTGAGGGGCAGTCAGAGAGGAGGTGGTGTGGCTCATCAGGGCCCCTCCAGTTCCTGATGAGCCTAATCTTTTGGCAGGCTGGAACAGGAGGTGAGGAAGTGGCCAGCTTTCCCACAATACAAACACAATCCTGCCTGGAATCGCCGTTGGCGCTCTGAGGGAGAGAGGCGAGCACGTCCTAACTGCATGGGCTCTTCACTGGAGGGGGGAACTGAGGAGCTAAGGGGCTGGCTGGTAGAGGGCTGGTTGTCATAGAGAACCCGGGGTGCTGGTCTTGGAGGAAAGGGAGAAGTGGGGGCATGTGGGCGATTGGCTCTCTCCCTACGGCGTTCACGAAGGCGGTTGTCTAAGCGAGTGGACAGAGAAATCAGGGAGTCTAAATCATCTGTCTCATCCCTTGCCGCTAACTCATCCTTAATGTTCTCAGCTAACCCATGTACAAACACTCCTTGTAAAGCTACCTCATCCCACCCACTCTCTGCTGCCAGAATCCTGAACTCAACTGCATACTCTGCAACTGACTTAGAACCCTGACGAAGGGAGAGGAGACGGCTAGCTGCCTCTTTACCCTGAACAGGATGGTCAAACACTTTCTTCATCTCAGCAACAAACAAAGGATACGAACTACAAATTGGAGACTCCCTCTCCCACAATGCAGTAGCCCACTGAGAAGCTTTACCAGTAAGTAAACCCAAAATAAATGACAAGCGTGAAATATCAGTGGAGTAAGCAGAGGGTTGCTGCTGAAACACGAGAGAGCACTGGAGGAGGAACCGCCCACAAGCCCCCAAATCCCCAGAGTAGCGTTCCGGGGTAGGAATGAAGGGCTCACGGGCTGGTGGGGGGGATGTTTGCTGAGAGGGGGGGGCTGGTGAAGTGTCCACAGGGGAAGCTGC
>JAJHUR010140023.1:0-29080 GCA_027495735.1 Lutjanus campechanus | reverse complement strand
CCCACTCATCATGTACTCACCACTATGCCGATGTGATGATGGGTGAAGGTCTTCAGTTCACAAAACAATCCTGGAGTTTTAGGAGAAACAGGGTAGCAGCCTCATCCAGTACAATGGCAGAGATCGGTGACCACGGATAAAACGTTAAAAAAAAAAGCACACAAAACAAACACAAAATGTCTCCATCCTGCTTGTGTGGTGTAATCCAAGTGTCCGCGAGCCGCGACATTAAAAATTAACCGCAAAAGACGCCATTTACGCCACGTGCAGAAGTCTCGCAAGATCGACGCCATGTTCACATCCTACCGGCTACATGCTACAGCTGACATTTCTGCTAAAAACATGGCGTAAATGGCGTCTTTTGCAGTTAATTTTTAATGTTGAGGCTCGCGGACACTTGGATTACACCACACAAGCAGGATGGAGACATTTTGTGTTTGTTTTGTGTGCTTTTTTTTTTAACGTTTTATCTGTGGTCACCGATCTCTGCCATTGTACTGGATGAGGCTGCTACCCTGCTTCTCCTAAAACTCCAGGATTGTTTTGTGAACTGAAGACCTTCACCCATCATCACATCGGCATAGTGGTGAGTACATACTGAGTGGGTTATAATGTAAAGTGGAGTCTCACTTTAAATATGGCCACCAAAGAGCAGAGGTGGAGGCTAACGTAAGTACAATCTTAAGGCACAGATACTAGAGTGCATCTATTTTCTGATTTACTTCTACTGCACTACATCTCAGGGGGAAATGTACTTTTACATTTATTTGACAGTTTTAACTACTACTTACATAACATTTTTGGTAGAACGCATTAGATTAGACTGACTTTATTGTCAAACTTCATAGAAATTTCTCTTTGGCTTCTCCCAAAGAACAGCAAACACACATGCTTACAGAATATACAATACACAATACAATAGTACTTTTCCCTTCTGAAGTTCTCAGATGGATTTATTTGAATGAGTGTTTGAGGCTCAGAGAGGTAAAAGTATCCACAATTTTACAAAAAAGCAGGAAAGCATAAAACATCCTGAATAAAAGTGTGAAGCAGAATTTATTTTTTTCTTTCCTGCCTCCATGAATGATGTCACGACCTCTCAGATCGATTTTGTGCCTCTTTGGAGGGACCCAGCCCACACGTTGAGAACCACTGGACAAACCTGACTTACTGTATAAAGTTTGGTGATTTAGTCCAAAGGTTAAAACTGCCTTCACCTCAACCAACTACAACAACCTGACGATGTTTTTTTGTCATTTATGTTACATGTCAGACGAGGGGCATTTCTCTGTAGAACGAGTACTTTTGATTTTGCTGAGGATACTTTTGTACTTTTACTTATGTTGCTACAAATCCTATATGTTTACAGATGTGACAATGACCCATGATGCCATGGGCACTAACACACCCCCATACCATCACAGATACTCGCTTTTGAAGTCAATGCTGATTGTAATCTGGATGGTCCTTCTCCCTTTTTAGCCTGGAGGACACAATGTCCATGATTTCCAGAAACAATCTGAAATGTGGACTCATCAGACCACAGCACACTTTTCAACTTTGCATCAATCCATCTCAGATGAGCTCAGGCCCCAGAGAAGTCTGCGCCATGTCTGGATGTTGTTGAAATATGGCTTTTGCTTTGCATGGCAGAGTCTTAACTTGCATTTATAGATGGAGCGTTTTTCCAAAGTGTTCCTGAGACCATGTAGTTATTATTCATTATTCTATACTTTTATAGAATGATGTGGGTTTTAAATGCAGTTTTAATGTAGTGATGCTTGAGGAATCAAAGGTCACAGGTCTTTTAATGATGTCATGGATTGTAGGTGGTGAATTCCCTACATTCCTTTAAATTCTGTGTTGAGAAATGTTGTTCCTAAACTGTTAGACTATTTGCCCACACAGTTTTTCACAAACTGGTGATCCTCACCCAATTTATGCTTGTGAATGTCATTCAAGGATATCCATTTCATACCCTATCATGATACTGTCATCAAGTAACCTGTTTACCTGTCAAATGTTCAAAACAGGTGTTTTTTGAGCGTTTCACAACTTTCCCAGACTCTGCTTTTTTAAACCTGTTGCAGGCAATTCAGAATGGATGTATATTTATTTAAAAAAAAACAATAAAATTCATCAGTTTAGCATTAAATGTTCACTTGAATACAAGTCAAAATGGATTTGCATTCTGTTTACCTTTACATTTTACACAACATCCCAACTTTTTTGGAATCAGGGTTGTATTATAGTGTCACTGATACTTTTAAAAGGTCTGAAAACTTGAAACATGACATAATGTTTTATTAAGATGCCTCTGAGTCTGAGATATGCAGTCAGTGGTATTAGTATTGTCTCATTCGAGAAATCTGGAGGTAATGCAGAATATTTCTTGTCAACAGACACTGCTATGATGTTTTTCTTCCGTCTCAGTTGTCCTGGTGCGGTCTAATGTGTCACCAAATCACAGGAATACAAATAACAGACACATCGTATCTCAAATGACCAGTAGACTGGAATTTTCTGTTCTTTAGTCTCTTCTTTTGTTAAACTTTTTTTATTTCCACTGAGGGATTTCTACAGTTTTGTTTGGTTGTATTTGTGTGTCTGTGTTGGTGGCGGATTTTCAGCCTGCTCATTGGATCAGCTTTTTGAAATGTTTAGGAATGATTAGCTGCATAATCTGGTCTTCCTCTTTATTTTTTCTTGTCTTCTCTGCAGCACAGCTTTATTTGCAACAAGCTTTTTATTTGCTGTGGATTCTTGTAGGTTACTTGAGTGTTCATGCGCGTCTTTGGTGTGTGTGCTTTTGCATGGTGAGCGATTCTGGGTGTTAATTTGTGCGAGTGTGTCCATGTGTACGTTCTGAGAGGGTGTGTTGGATTGTAGGAGGTTTGTGTGTGAGCGGCAGTGTGAATTCATTTGCTGCATGTAAATGAGGGTGTATTAAGTCACACTCATCCGCTGAGAGATAATTTCTGGAAGAGAGGCGCCTTTATTTTTATCCCTGTGTCAAAATTCTTATCTGCTGTATTAATGTTGGTACAATTCGAAGAAGAGTGGAGAGAAGCTTCATTCTCCTGCTACAGTAATCCCTCAGGCCTCTAGTTCTGCTACTTCTACACACACACACACAAACAAACACACACACCAGCAGAACCAGCACTCCTAATGAAGCTTTTCCACTCCACACACTGGATTTATATGTCATGCTTCATTAACAGTTTCATTGTTCCGTCTTCTAACTCCAAACGCTTTAATCACCACTACATGCACAGGAATTTGTCATGTTGATGCACTGTTGTTATTGTTAAGGGTCGATTATTTGTATATTTTAATCGTTTAAAAGGGATTCACAGGCTCATATCAGCAATAATAACATTTCCCCTCAACTTCAAAGAAATGTCGGGAAACATGCTCGTTAGTTTTCTTGTCAAGTTTTAGATGAAAAGGTTTGTACCATCATCTGGTTAAAAAAAAATCAGCCTTGCAACACTTCTAAGAAATTCACTAATTAAACAATTATGTTAGAGAATTTGTTGTAGGGCTGCACAATTAATCAAAATATTGAAATACACAATATTGCCAAGTCGTGCTCCAGAGGTGCCCTGGCCGACAGATCTTGTTCTCCAGATTTCAGAAAACATTTTTGTTTGCTACAGAACCCAACGAAAGTCACATTCTCATGATTTTAATAGTTTCTTTTCAGTGAAAATGAAAATTGTGAATGATGAAGCCTGTCAAAATAATCACAATATGTTTTGTTTTTTTTACCATATCAAGCAGCCCTAATTTGTAGTTTTTCTGGCTGTTGCGTGCTGTATTTTTTTTTTTTTAGCAAATAAAATATGTAACATTTACACATTAAGATGTCTAAAAAATGATGGGTCTATGTTATATATTTGCTGAGTTGTGTGCTCACATTATCCCAAATGTTTCCAACAATCTTCATATGCAAAGAAATCCATTATTTACTGAAGGTAACAGTGCATTTCCTGCGAGCGGTTGCTAGCTAGCTGGTAGTTTCTATAACTTCTGGGAAAACACAGAGTAGGCTATGCCGTAGTGAGGAAGGAAATTGGTGAACGTAACTAAACTTTACATTAATAAAACCAAATATTACCTCATCTGTTCTGTGAACATTATTTCTCCCTGAGTCATGCCAGGTTTTCATCAGTCATGGTGGTGGTTTAAAACATAGGAAAACAACTCTCGTGATCCTACACCACTTTAATCAACCTGTGTTTTTTGTTATTACTTTAATGTGAGAGAGACTAGCAGCAGAGTTTACATATTGTGTGTGAAACTCCTTGTAAAACCACCACTTGTAGTTTTTATATTTATGTGTAGATTTTAAAAAAAACAACACATGTATTACTGGGCAGATTTTCTTACTTTGGACAGAGCGCTAGTTCTTTCCACCTGCCTCCATTCTTTATGCTAAGCTAATCTAATCGCCTCTTGGCTGTAGCCAGGACAGACAGAGTTGTATCGATCTAATTTAATTCTGCCCAAGAAAGCAAATAAGCATATTTCCTAAAATATCAAACTGTTTTTGTGAACATATGACTAACAGGACATCAGGACCCTGATAAGCTACAGTTGTACATCAGTTTATATCCTAGAAATGTATGGTTTGAACTATAATTTGAAGTATATATAGAACTCAGCTGATACACTGATGATACTCCTCGTCTCAGCTGATTGTGTTTCAAGACATCTAAACAAAACAATAAAATGTATCCGTCTCTTTTTGACTGAATTGCATAGCCAGTGCTGCCAATGTTGAATTCACACCATGGTTAGCTCACTAACAAACTGTTTCTTGTAATTTTTCATTCTTTATATCTTACATTTTTACTTTTTCAAATAAATGGCTTCCTGCCACCTGCTGTGATGACCCCATCCTTATAGTTCCCCGCTCCGTCTCCAGTTGGTCTGAGAATTTATGGCTCTGTGAATTAATGGAGGCCTTGAAGAGACCCTGGGGGACAGAAGAGAGCTGCCTGTTGGAAGGACAGAGGGAAAGAAGGACTGATGGTTGAATCTCATTTGTCCTCGATGGTCTCTCTTATGACTGCATATTGTTGTTAAATGTTGCCGTTGTCCTAGTTTAAACTTTTGTCATGTGAAGTGACTGTTTAGCCGTCCTATCTGGTTTTCTGGAGCATCGGTTTGGGTAACTTGTATGTGCATCCTCACAGGAACTAATCTAAAACGCAGGGGCCATAACATTCTGGAGCAAAACAACAGCTTGGTATGGGAGCAGTAAATTTTTCCTGTGAAGTTGTATTAAATACCACTTTTTCCTCAGAAAAGCCCTGCCACTTCTAACAAATTTATATGATACAAACAAACACGAGCACCGTCAACTTTACAGCCACACTGGAGTGGTGTTGTCCTTTCGCTCCTACGGAGGAATGAAGGAGATGCTGCTGGCACTTCTATTTGTTGTAGGAGAACTCGGACTAACCACCATTAAAGGGACAGTTCACCCCAAAATCGAAAATACATTTTTCCCTGGCCTGATCTAGATTTTTTTGATGTGAGTTGCAGAGTTTTGGAGATATCAGCTGTAGAGATGTCTGCCTTCTCATAAAAGCAGCAAAATATACTGTGTATTTCTAAAAATCATGACCCACTTACTCAAGATGATCAATAGACCTTGTTTTGAGAAGTTTTATGTAGGAGTTACTCTCTGTCTGCAGTAGAATCTACCGGAACTACTTTTTTTTTCTATTAGAAAGAAAGTAGTTCCTACATGAAACTGTTCACAACAAGATCTCTGGATTATCTTGAGTAACTAATTAATGATTTCTAGAAAGAAACACTGGTTTTGAATTTTTAAAATGTAAGGAGGAGGATCTATCGGCAGAAATGGAATATAACATTCATATAAATACATTTTCACTGCTGCATAATCACCTGAAAACAAAAACTCCTCTTCTTGTTATCTTATAACAAATTCCAAGGCAGCTTTGATATTCTTCTTGTATTCAGCATGATGGAAATTTACTGCGTGTCTTTTGAAATTCGATTATTATTGCATGATCACCTGATGAGTTGATCTTACACTCCCATTGTCCATATTCAAGTCAGTACAAGTTTCTCAGACCACCTGCTACGCTCCCTGCTGTTCTCCACCTGGATGCAGATGTGGCCAGTATTGTTTGGCAGCAGCATCCAGCTGCAGCTGAGCTCCAGGCTCAGTTAATATGCGATGGCACACACTGACAGTTCCATTAAACCATATTTATGGCAGCCACAAGTAATCGATATGCAGATACGCCAGGCTGTCCGCATTCGCACAATTGTCTTTGGTCCAGCAGTGCAATGCATCAAGCTGCCATGCTCAGTGACAACAGAGACAATATACACCATCACTGGGTATTGTTTGTCCCCATAGACCTCTCTCCCTCTCCCTCTCTCTGTCTGTCTCCTATCCTGTCTTAACTCCTCCATCTTTTTCTCACCCCATCCTACCTCCATCTGTCTCTTGCTATCCTTTATTTTAACACTTTTTTTGTTACTGAAAATCTTTAATTCTATACTGTCCCTGTAAGGAGTGTTTTCCCTTCAATATGTCCTGTGAATCTGTGGCTGAATCCATCTCTGCTCACTCTATTGTCAGTCCCTTTGGTGCATTAGACAGCGTTTGTATAACAAAAGACCCTCAGCTATACGACATATCTGGGATGAGCAGGATTAAACCCATTCATATAGACAACAACGTCACAAACCAGCAGTGTTCAGGCTTGCATACACAGCCGCAGAGCAGTAACTGTCAGCAGTGGGACCCACAGCAGCCCTTCACTTTGGACATTCATTACATCAAACCACAGTCTGCAGCTTTTGCACCAAAGACAGATCCCCTGAGAGGGACATTATTCAACACAACGACCGTATAAAGAAGTGCAACATGGGGTCAAGGTCAGAACTTTGATGCTGGATGATTCTAATGTTGGATGCCGTTTTTGAATGCTCAGGTATCAGTTTATGCAATATTCATGTATGGCAACTACAGTATGGTTAAGTTTGTGAAAAGATTATGCTCATGGCAAATATAAAAAATCACAGTTAACCCCAATTGCAAAAAAGTAAATGTAAAATGTAAATAAAAACAGCTATTTGACCTATACATATATATACAGTACAAACACATTTAATGTTCAAACTGATTGTTGTTTCAGAGCAAAGATGGGGTGAGATTCACAAATTTGTGGAAAACTGTGAGGGCAAATTGCGACACAAAAATGCAAGGAATTTAGGGATTTCAGCATCTACAATCCACAATATCATTAAAGATTCAGAGAATTCAGAGAAATCAATGCATGTAGGGGGAAAACGTTGAATGTCTGTGACCTTTGACCCCTTGGGCTGCCTTTCATTAAAAACTGCATTAAAAAAAAAGTTAAAGGATGCTCCAAGGGCTCGGGAACACTTTGGAAAAACATTGTTGGTCAACATAGCCTGTCACTGCATCTATAAATGCAACTTAAGACTCTACTATGCAAAGCAACAACATCAAGCAGCCAAATTGTCTGAGCCCAGGCTTGGGGGTTAGGGTCCGAGATGGACTGACACAAACTCTGCTGTGGTCTGATGAGCCCACAGTTCAGATTGTTTTTGGAAATCATGAGCGCACTATAGAGGAAAAGGATTGTTAGCACTATATGATGGAATGGGGGTGTGTTACTGTGCATGGTATGGCTAGCTGTCACATCTGTGAAGGCACTGTTAATGCTAAAGGCACATACAGGTTTTGGAGCAAAATTTGCTGCCAACCAGACGACATCTTTTTCAGGGACGTCTCTGCTTTATTTTAGCACAACAATGCCAAGGCACATTCTGAACGCGAGTGGCCTTCCTGCTGTCCAAACCTGTCTCCCACCGAAAATGTGTGGTGCACTATGAAGTGTAAAATACAACAAAAGAAACCCTGGACTGTTGAACAATTGAAGTCGTTTATCAAATAAGAATGGGAGAGAACTTCACTTTCAATACTTCAACATTTTGTGTCCTCAGCTACCAAACGATTACTCAGTGTTGTCAAAAGAAAAGATGATGGAACACGGTGGTAGACCTCTCACAATTTTTTCTCAACATGTTGCAGGCATCAAATTCAGAAAGAGCATATATTTACAAAAAACAATAAAGTTAATCAGTTTGAACATTAAATATCTTGTCTTTGTGCTGTATTCCATTGAATATATGTTGAGAAGCTTTTGCAAATCATCACATTCTGCTTTAGAGTTGGGGTTGTACGACTGAAACACAAGCCAACATTTGCTGATCTGTGATGGGGCACAAGCTCTTTCTGCCGCACTTCATTTAAGACATTAATTTCTATTTTGACCCTGAATGTTGTCATTGGAAGTAAATCATGTGCTGCAGAATTGTTCAGTATGAACATAATGCCAAGGGCTACTGGACCGGTCTATGAAGACTGTGTTCATACAGGTGTAAAAAGCACTTGTTTACCACCACAGTCACCCAGATTCACTTTCAAGTCAATGATGCTTCAAGCTGATCAGGCACCCCATTAAACATTGATGGTCAGTTTTCTTGAATGGAAAGCGTCTGAGGGATCCTGTCCTTGTCTGTGCTCCGGTGACCACTACTTTTTGGTTTGGGCATCTTGTTCTAGTTGTTCTAGATGGCCATACTGGAAAGTTAAAAGAGAGAGTGTGGGAAGATAATGTGTCAGTTCTGGGGTTGGGAAGTTATAGAATATGAGGACAGGATCGGAGACAAGGGTAGAGTCCAACACCCTCCATAAATGTGTTTGACTTTGTGCCTCAAATAATCGTGGGGTTTGGGGGTCTGAACAGAAAAAAGGTTTGAGAGCTACTGGGCTAACCCTTGAAAACAGGATGAAAAGCTTCAAGGAGTTTGGCGTTAAACTCACTGAAAGAAACCAGTTGATGTTGTTTGGGTACCCGATCAGGATAACTGGTGCTAACTGGACTCGTCCCCGTCCAGTTATTCTGGTCATGTCCAACAAAGTGGAGAAGACCTCAGCTGGAAGACATGTCTGGAGAAAAGGACGTCTGGCTGCTTTTCTTATTAATGTGCTTCCACCGTGTCCTTGACCCATAATGGCTGAATAAATAGATCGATGCAGACGGATCAATGGATGAACATTTTAATAAACTGTTTACTTCAACGCAATGAGAATAATATGGATGAAAATGTTTTGTTTCTGATTTGTTATTGCAGGGATGTTGTGGTCGTTTACACAGTATAAATATCTCACTCAAAGGAAAAAGGTCATTTATTGTGATTTGAAAAGTTGCATATCTGCACTTGAGTTAATATAGATAAATACTGATGTTAACTGTCTGTGTGTAATCGATCTCAAACCGATGTTGTCTGTCTTCGGTTAAGTGATGAAACTTTGCATTAAGAGAAAGTAGCGCCGAATGAGGAGCAGACAGAGCAGCGGGTCACCTGATGAATGGCTTCACTTACAGCCAGCAGCATAATGCTTAGTCATGATCAATCATCACCCACATGCCTCCACTCTTCTCTCTTCGTCTTCTCACTTCCTGTCCTCTTCTAATTTGTCCTCTTTGCTCCTCTTTCTTCCTCTGTCCCCTGCTCATCTCCTGCTCTACTGTTTCTCCCCTACACTCTCCTCTTTTCTCCAATTTTTGTCCCTCTTCTCCTGCCCTCTATTTTCTCACCCTCATTTCTCCTCTTCTACATAGATCTTTGCAGAGACAGAAGAAAATGAAACGTCACCAGAAATGATTGCGTTCATTAAATTATATTTTAAAGTGATATTGACCAGCTGAAGTACTGTATATAGGACATGATAACTAGAAATCCCCATGGGACATAATGTCAGCACCAATCTTAAAATCTTGCTCACTTAAAAGGTTGTGAGGGCAGAAACATCATCATTTTCTTGCCACATTTTCCCATGTGAGTGTGTCATCTGGAAAATCAAACTTAAGTAGCCTACTATAAGGACATGGCTCATTTTTAGGTTGATCAGACTGAAGCGAGGTGGTTAAATGAAGCATTTGGTGACTCCAGGAATAACAGAGGAAGCTCAAGGCCTGTCCACACTGTCCCGGAGTCCCACAGTACTTAGACAACTGGGATTTCCACACTGGGAGAAAATGGGGAAAACAGTCCCACATAAATGATCAAAAGGTTTTGAGTGCAGTATCACTCTGAAGCCCTTTAAGCAAAGGTTTTCAAAGTGGGAAGTGGGCCTCACCAGGGAGAGCTCCAAACAGTTTAAGGGAAGATTCAGTGAATGTAAGTGAAAAAATTATTACTTTAGTTATCAAAAGGAGATCTGATAGAACAGCCTAGGTGTGTGTGATCTGGTTAAAGAGATACAATAGTTTTAGGGTATTTTACTGTTCTTACTTTCCCAGAGACTAATAAATGCCTTTGAACAGACTTCTTTTTTGTATTTGCTACAGTCTGAAGTTATGTCAAATAGCAATATGAGGCTATTTTAGCTCAACTGTTGAGTGTATAAGGACTCAAATGATATAATCGCAATCCCATATAGTCAGAAATTGAGCAAAATAGGAAATTAAACTAAGGAGGTCATCTTTTACCAAGTTTGGTCTGTAGGGAGACTTGCAGTCTCAGGCTTTGAAAAACCCCTGCCTTAAAGGGTTAGTTTGGATTATTTGAGGACGGGTTGGATGAGGTACTTTTCCATAGTCAGTATATTACCGACAGTAGATGGCTGTTGAAACACCTCTAGTTTTGAGAAGCAGCAGAAATACCGGCATGGACACTAAGCTGTGCACTGATGTGGACAGGGTCAACAGCGAATTGTATTTTAGCTACCTAAAAAATCAGCATACACCATGTTTTCACTGCCTAACGTTGCCTTCAGACAACTTTTTCAATCAAGAAACTGCCGTTATGGAAGCCAAATATCACTCTCTCCAAGCCACCCAGGCTCCAAAAACAGACTTTTTTTTTGGTTTGTGTGTTTTTGTGTGACTAACAATTTAAAACACCAAAGTCCCACGATAACAAAAGCAAACTAACTGATTGTGGCAGCGGTAGACAGCAACTCCTGTGTTCTGCAAGGTAAAATTGCTGATGGAGTCTGGTTGGTTTGGAGAGAGCGATATTTGGCTTATGTAAGAGCAGTTTCCCTTCAGAAAAGGTTGTCTGGCAGTGTGCAGCTTCCCACAATGAGACCCCTGCTGTTCCTCAAACTCGAGGAGTGCCAACCACCATCTAGTGTAGGTAATACTCTGGCTACTTCATCCATCCCTACATCAAATAATCTGAGCTATCCCTTTAAATCACACAAATGACTCATCCAAACCACACTTGAACAGCAGAAAGCAGCTTTATTGACACATATTCAAACATCATGCCTGATAAAAGAAAAGTATTTTTGCATTTTTTTTTTTTTTTTTTTTTTTTTAGCGTGGATGCAAAACTTTGGGAAGCTTTCTTAAAAAGTTTGGATGGAAAAAAACTGACACGCAAACTGATCTCTCCTCACATTAGTGTGGACACGACCAGAGAGACAACAGTCAGGATGCTTAAATCCAGGGATGGGCAAGTCCAGATAAGCATCAAGTCAGAGCTGCCTCCCAGCACAGGAAATAGCATTAGCCTTGTTGTCACTGACCTCTTCTTCCCCAGGTTGCCATAGAGATACTGCTCCCTCTTTACACACTCCCAATCAGCTGGCCGTGTGTGCGTGCATACGTGTGTGTAGTGCTTCCATCAAGTTTAGTGGTTGTATGTTTGTACATATACATACAGTACCAGATACACTGCTTTATTAGATTTTATAGAGGCTCCACCTTCAGTGCCAACAATCATTGGATGGTTGGATTTTTTTTTTTTTTTACCATCCAGTTCTTTTTCTTCTCTTTAAGCAAACATACACACACACACACACACACACACACACACACATAATTGTAAAATATGTCATCCTGTACAGAGGACAATCTCACATTGTCCTCCATGGAACAGCGTCTCCTGTTTTTCTTCTTCGGCCTCCATATTGAACTTGACTGTGAGGCTCAAACCTCCTGCTCGAGCTCATCGCCTGTGATGAATAGCTTGTCTGGGAAACCCATCGAACAGTTGCAACAAGCCACTGTTTAGCTCTCATTGAAATAAATGGTTAAATTCAGTTCCATTCATTCTCATCGCAAACTATTACCCTGCTCCCCGGCCAGTTGTTCCAGCCGTGTTAACCACCAAACCACCACTTCTGACTCCTCCTAATGAGGACTGGGGAGTGATGGATTACATGTAACAGGATTATTTAAACTTAAAACAGAAAAAGGTCACTGTATTCCATTACTGTTACAGATACAAAAGATGGGCATTATTAGTAGGATTACTATTGTAAAATAAAGAACAATGTACTACCATGCACAGTGCAAAAACAGCTGCCAATTCACTATCATGGCCTCAAGTGAAAAAATGGTTCGGTGGGTGAAAACTTCTTTAAATCAATCAACCAGTAAATTGCACACAACACAGGAAGGAACAAGGAATATAAGTCACTTGTTTCAAAGATTAACTTATTTCTAATTGCAATTAAATTCTATTGAATTAATCTGCAGTATTTAATCATTTTTTAAGAAGAAAAAGTCTAAATTCTCTGATTTTAGCTCCTCAAATGTTAATATTTTCTATTTTTCGCCATCTTCTGACATTTTATGGACCAAACAACTGATCAAATAATAAAGAAAATGATTGACAAATTAATTGATGATGAAAATAAGCATTCCAGGAAAGACTTATTTTCAAATGACAAGATTGTGACAGGATTCACTGACTAATAAAACATTTTGAGTTATTTTTTTTATTCAAAAAAACATCAAAACTTTCTGATCTCAGCTTCTTTAATGTGAGTAAACTGAATATTTTTGAGTTGTGGACAAAACAAGACATTTGAGGACGTCATCTTGGACTTTGACCAGCATTTTTGGTACCGCACTGAAAACATTTTTTGAACACGTCATTAGTAACTGTTTCTGAATACATTTTAAACCCTGCTCATAACTTATATAACTTTCAGTTTAACACAGTGTATTATTGTATTTGCTGAACCTTTGTATTTTAAAAAAACACATTCTGGTGCTGTGACCTCTGATCCTTGAATCTGTGATCTAGTAACTTAGACATAAGTCACTGCCAGTCAGACTAAAATGTAATACTGCAGGAGTTTGGTCCTGGAGGCAAAGAGGGAAGGTCATTGCTGACTGCCCCGGCAATTTGATGCCCAGATCTGGTGTCACACCTGGACAGTTCACTGCACTTCCCATCAGTTAAATCATATACACACACCCCGAAATAATGACAATACCTCTGCTCCAGCTGGCTCTGCACTGTGGATGCTCTTCTGCTCTTATCTGGGCGGGCTGGATTACTTAGATAGTTTTTACATGAAAATGTGTATGGCGTGAGTTGAGGTCTACGCCCATGTCCAACATTTAGTTATACTTCAGTGTTTAAGATTTAGTAAGATCTGTTGTCATGAAACAACAGAGATGGAATCTAATATTCATAAGTATGTTTTCATTAGTTTATAATCACCTGGGAATAATCACGTTTGTTACCTTAGAATGACACATTTCTATTTAAGGAGGGTGCTGTTCCTCTTTCATGGAGGCCTCCATGTTGCACCACCATGTCTCTACAGTAGCCCAGAACAGACAAACTGAGGCGACTCGGTTGTCATCTGTAAGCTTGCCACTAGATGCCACTAAGTCCCACACACTGGTCCTTTACAAGAGTCATGGACAGCTGTATATCAAATTCTTGAAATTAATCATATTTTATTGGACGAGCATCTTTAATTTCTTGACTATTCTTCCAGCAGTCGTCGCTGTGGATGACTTTGGTTTTGGTTTTGAAGGATTAGTTCCACATTTTGGGAACTTTGCTCATGCCAAGAAATAGTTTGGCACACAACCCCTCATAACACCACAACCTAAAAAAACTTTTTGAAGAGAATAGTCAAACAAGATATAATGTGTTAATTAGTGAACTGGGAATTGGATTTTTTTTTTAAACTCTTGGGTAGAGCCAGGATAGCTATATCTAGTCTTTATGCTAAATTAAGTTTACAAGCTTCTGGCTGACACACAGACATGAGAGCAGTAATCTTCTCATATTACTCTCAGCTAGAAAACAATTACTTGTATTGCTCAAAATGTCCAAATGTTCCTTTTAGTTTGGCTTCCATTGCAGTTAAAACTCATGTTTATTTTTTAAAACATTAAAGCAGTGGTAGGCAGTTTATTTTTAGCATCACTGGGCTAACGCTCCATAAAAACCTTTTAGAGTATTGTAGTTCAAGTGCTCAGAGAGAAAACTAGTGTCCTGCTTCTCCTCTTAGTTCAGTTTCCAGGCTTTAGAACCTGTAGCCCGTGATGGGAGACTTTGGCCAGTCACAGGTTGGTGCAGTTGATTATTCAGTCAGACTTCACAACATAATTCAACACACATGCTCTACAAGATGATTAATCTTCCACCAGCCTGCTTTGCTCTCCAGTTTGAGGTCCTTTAATATATTTTTAGTTGTCCGAACATGTCTCAGATTCTTCAGAATGTTGGAGGAACATTTATCCATGAAGACTATGAAACTTTTCAAATAAAGACAATTATACAAGGTCAGTTCTCAGTGTCTGCAGAGATTATGATTAAGGGATAATATGGCAGCTATTCCCAGGTCGAAAACTGGGGTAGGCGTTTTTTTATTTTTGGCATCACTGGGCAAAAGTTCCATAATAACCTTTAAGCATCATGTAATTCAAGTGGTCTGAGAGAAAAATAGACGTCTCCTCCTCTGCCTCTTGGCTCTGTTTTCAGGTTTTAGATAATCTAACCTGTGACGTGAGACTTTGGCCAATCACAGGTCAGTAACATAGTTGATTGTTGAGTCTCATTCCCAAAACCTCAGTATTTGACAACCTGGGAATGAGACTCAATAATCAACTGTCTTTCACCAGAATAACTTATTACACCTTAATGGATTTAAAGAAAAAATATCCCCATGGTAAGTCATAATTATGAGATAAAAAGTCAAAATGATGGGACTAAAAGACAAATTGTTGAGATAAAAGGTTATAATTGTGAGATAAAACATCAAATACATGAGATAAAAGTCAAAATTCTGACATGAAAAGTCATATTGTGTGATAAAAAGTCATAATTATTCATTTTTATCTCATGTTTTTTGATGTTTCATCTCTTAACTTTGACTTTTCACATCATAATTTAGACTTTTTTTTTAAACGACACATAATTACTGTTGGGGTATTTTTTCTTTCACTGGCAGAAATGGGCCCCCAGACACCTTTAATTATTGAGGTAAAAATAAAAAGCTCCACTCTGCTTTCATAGTCATCCAGTTCCATGAAGTCTGGTAGCTGCCAGGACAGCCTGAGTCTACTGAGCAGCACCAGTGGGATGGTTGGAGGTGAGTGTCTTGCTCAGTGCAGACAGATCTGTATCTGTTCGAGGACAGAACAGGCTATTGTGTTTTGCTCACTTTCTTTCCCCCCAGATGTATCCAGCTGCTTTAACATTCATACCAGGGACTAATTTTAAAGATAACAAAGCCCGCTTTTTCTCATCGACCCAATTTTTGTCTGTGTTTTGGGCAGCTAAGGGTAAAATCACTTTTCTGCAGCAGTGAAGGCAGTTTTCTAGCTGAATGAACACTGATGAAGTACGGAGCTGTACAAGCAGCACTCCCTGCAGCTTTATCTCTGCTGGGTAGCTGTAAATGATCATGCGCAAAAAGCTGCTGTTTCAGGGAAAGATCTCTTACATGAACTTTTTAACTGTGTTGCAAAATAAGTGTTTCAGCTTTGGAGATGTTTTATCTGTTTACCGTGGGTGTGTCTCGTGGGGTAATGGTCAGATGGGTGTGGTTGTGAATCTGAGGCTAGATGCCAAACAGTAGTAAGTCCCAAGAACAAGGAGCAGTGGGGGAAAAGATGAGCAGACAGATGTTCAGCATGCTCAACATCAGCCTCAGAACAGATGACAGCTCATTAAGATGAGTGGCAGTTGTTGCAGCAGGAATCTGAGGAGCCAGACTAGACTTTTTTTTTTTTGCCTCTGAAAAATGTCAAATCAGAATAAAAATCAGAACGTGCTTTTCCTTTCTTTCTTTTGAATAAAACTGTCTAACATGTCTCATGTTCCCCAACTTGTTCCTGGATATTTCGACAACCAAACAACATGAGCTTTGACAGTGAGCGAGACCTATTTATGATTATTTCTGTTTTACAAAGCAAACTTGGATGGACAGCAGACAAATTACAAGTGGTAACTTGTACTTTCCTTCAAAGCTGTAATATGTAACACTTCTGCATTAAATGTCTAAAAATCACAAAATTATGTCATATATTTTGTTGAGTTGTGTACTTAGATCATCTCAAATGTTTCCAACAATATTCAAACCACACCACCACTTCTACTGAACAAACATGAAGCCAAAATATCCCACATATGAGAGCTGCCATCTTGTGCTGGTGATATCATTTGGAGCCAGAGTCTGGGCAGTGCTGACCAGCGTTGGAGCTGCCCTTTCGAGTTCCTGCCCACACAACCAGCTGACTCAATTGCAAGAACACCAGAACTTAGCTGTCAATCGTGACATGAAACCCCCTTTTTTATTGCATCAAATAACATATTAAAATCAAACTTATGAGAAAGAACACTTAAACACACATACCTAAAAACCATCTATGAGAAAAAAATTTATTTGACGTATAGTTTGATGTTTTAGTTTCGCCCACGTCCTGTCTATTACCATTGGTAGGCAGAATTTTTTGACTTATATTGCAGCCAGGAACCAGAAGGCGATCAAGAGGATTTGGCTTCACGTTTGGGAAGCTCTCATGTTGTTGATTTCTATATGTCTCTTGTTCAAACCCAGAAAAATCTGTAATTTTATTGAAGGTAACGGTGCATTTCATTTGGTCCCCTGTTGTTCAAACTCCTCGGACAAGATGGGATATATACGCCACACGTGGCAGAGGGTGAGGAAGGATGTCAGAGAACGTGACTAAAACTTAAATGCATTACCTCATCTGTGAATGTGATTACTGAGTCATGCCAGATAGACTCCTCTTCTGCTTGGTGTTACAAAGTGTGGATATCAGATAGATTTTCATCCGCAATGATGGTTGTTTAAAATGAAGACAAAAACTCCCATGATCCCATGCCACTTTGCAGCGTCATCAATATAAATGTATGTATGCTGACATTGCATTGACCACTTCGGCCTTTTGTGGTGATACATCAATATCGCCGCCATATTGGTCAAGACTGTCTGGTGAACGAATACATGTAAACGTGGGCGCTGCCATTTTTCTGGTTAAAAAACATTATAATGTCAACTGATTTTAGTGAGTTACGTCATATTCCACTATTTATAATCTACATGGAGCAGGATAAAAGTTTTTTTTTTAACTTACTCCATGTAGATCATGAACTCTTGATTGTATTATAGTGCTTTTCATCCTAGTTTACATGTATCATATATTGATATTTTTGACCAAACACCTACTTATATATGTCTATGGTCATCAAACTATGTCTTTTGCAACAGAACTTACACACTGTGCATTTAATAACCGGTTTAAGGCAGCTATTCTGCTGTACTCTGTCACGGCAACTCAGCATCATGAATGAAGATGTGTGTAAGCTGTTGCCTATCAGGATTTAAAAAAATATCCCATCATGTATTCATGATAGTAAAATATTTCACATTTAAAGCAGTTTCAAATGTTAAATAAATTACTGCTTAAATGAGATAAAGTTCAAATTAATAGCATGCATGTAAATGAACTCACTGAAATACTTGCTGTGCATTAACTTTAGCTGAGAAACTGCATTTTGGTTTATTCATTAGTTAAAGGTTTCAAAAGACATCACAAAGCTCAGTTGGCACAGAGCTCCTAATTAAGAAAAAGTTGCACTTTCAGCCCATCGGGTCATTTTCAGTGTAGAGATTCAAAAGAGAAACCACTTTAATTTCTCCTCTTTTGATAACTTCTCTGCAACATGTCTTACTAAAGGTTTATTTGCTCTCTTACCTCTCACAATCTGATTGTTAAAACTTTAACTGCAGCAAGTGTTGCTGTGTGAACCCTCAGACTAGATTCCTTTGACTTTCACCTCCCTCATCTACCCAGCTGGTCCTGGTCCTCAGTATTATGAATCGGTGTGTCTCAGTTTTGTAGAGCAGCACGTCCCTGTTTGGTGAGCCAGGCCTTCCCCTCTCTGTCGATATGTGTGTGGTCTTGGTTGCAACAGTAAGTAGATTAAGGGACCAGTGATTGAGGGCAAATCAATTACTGTAGCTCAGTGGTCTGTGTTTGGGGGGGTTACTGTAGCATTTACTTACTGTGTGCAGGGCACAACTATAACATCCATTTATAATGGGAACATCCTAAACAAACCCTCACAATACTGTAATGTTGAGGTCATAATCCTTATAGGAACTTGTGTCTATTATATCACTATAATGTTGTTATGTCCACATATGGTAATTTATTGTATATTATTATTTTTCTTCATTTAAATGTTTTTAAAATAGTATGTGTTACAGTGACATTATTGTACTTTATGGCTCTTAAAGGGACAGTTCAACCCAAAATAAAAATAACATATTTTAACTCTTAGCTGTTGTGCTATTTATCGACCTAGATTATTTTGGTGTGCGTTGCAAAATTTTGGAGTTATCTGCTGTAGAGATATCTGCTGTCTGCCTTCTCTCAAATATAATGGAACTACATGTAACTCAACTTATGGTGGCCTCAAAGCACCAAAAATACCTTTGAAAAACTGAAATGAGTATGTCTCCTTCCAGAAATCATGACATAAGAATGTTACTAATGTTACTTAAACAAAGCAACCACTAACATTAGCTAAGCAGGCCAAATGCTAATGGTATGTTCACACTACTAGCGACAAAGCATAAGGCTACAAGCCATTTTCAATGGAAACTGGCGCATGAAGCTAGAAGCTGACATCTGACATTCGTTGCTGTGTGTCCGAGTGACGCGCTACAAATCAAACCTGAGCTGGCCTCAACTTTTCTCAGCACTCGATCACAATGCACCCGACCACATCTGGCTGTTTTGTAGCTGTGTCACCGGTAATGTGAACATACTCATAATCTTTGGCTCCACAAACTAACCTCTAACATTAGCTACACAGACCAATGGTGTGTCCCAAATCGCGCACTTCTGCACTTACACTTAATATTTTGAGTACATAAGTGCGTTCACACTGAGCAGTGTGCAAAAATCTAGTGCACTAAGCGCACTGCATTGGCGCACTCAAACGGCCGAAAAATTGAGTGTGGATCGATTGACACTTTCCACACTCAACGGCCGCCATCTTAGTGACGTAGCGGAAGTACGTTACTATTTTTCAAACGGCATACACTATTTTGTCATTATGATTATAGTCCTTAGAGACAATATAATGTTACAATACAGTTAAAAACGTATGGTTTAACTGAAGCATAGCTTATTAGGTTAAATATACCTACATTTCCAGCAAGGAGGATGAGGATGAGACGTTTACGGAGTTGATACCGGCATAAATATCTTGAAAAGACACTCATTGTACACACAAAACAAAACAATATCAACAAAACATGCTCGCTTTGATAAGAAAAATGTCAAAACAAATGTCAAGTGTTGGCGACAGACTAAAACGGCGAGTTGCAATCAGACTTTAAAAGGTAGAAGAAGAAAGAGGCTATTGCATCATCCGGTAAGTGCACAACGGCAGTGTTTGATTTGGGACAGTACTAACCTGTCGAAAATTGAGTACTGTCCAGCTCAGTACACTTCTTTACAGTGCACTGATTTGCAGTGTACTGAGGGAAGTGTGCGATTTGGGACACACCACAACAGCTAACGTTAGCTATACAGACCAACTGCTAATGGTACCTACACAGACCAGCTGCTAACATTAGCTACACAGACCAACTGCTAACATTAGCTACACAGACCAACAGCTAACGTTAGCTATACAGACCAACTGCTAATGGTACCTACACAGACCAACTGCTAACATTAGCTACACATACCAACTGCTAACATTAGCTACACAGACCAACTGCTAACATTAGCTACACATACCAACTGCTAACATTAGCTACACAGACCAACTGCTAACATTAGCTACACAGACCAACTGCTAACATTAGCTACACATACCAACCGCTAACATTAGCTAAGCAGACCAACTGCCAAAATTCAAGATGGTGCCCTCAAATGTTTTGTTTTGTCCACAACGCAAAGATATTCGGTTTACTGTCAGAGAGGAGTAAGGAAAACAGAAAATATTTGCATTTAAGAAGCTGAAATCAGAGAGTTTTAACTTTTCTTCTTCGAAAATAACTTAAACCAGTTAATCAGCTATCAAAATAGTTGGCGATTTATTTAGTTATCGATTAATAATTGATTATTCTATCAACTGTTGCAGCTCTATTTGCTCTTATGTAGTACAAGTGTCAACCTTCTAACGTTAATGTATACGTTGCTACAATTTACTTCTTATGATATCTTAGTACCCTTTCCTCTATAATCATAATCATATTTCCATGAATATTGTTATCCTGTCCTCTAACATGTACCCTCATCAGGTCTTGTAATAGGGAGGTGGTACTTGTGTAGTGAGCTGTGGGGCGGCTTCTCTCCTCCCACCGCCTCCTCCCAGTCCGCCCAGCAGCAGCAGCAGCGGACTCCGTCATTCCTCCTCCTCGTCCCTCACTTGTTGGATGTGTCCGGTTGAATTTCTGTGTTTCCGAGCTTCCTGCTGGTCGTTTGTCCTCCTGGAGTCCTGAGAAGACCGCGGCTGTGTAAGAAGGTTAACGCGTTTTTACAGGTTAACCGCGCGTAAAAAGCGCTTATCCTCCCGAAGCGTCGCCTTCACCTGTTTGTCCGCGTACCGTGACTATGCTCCGTCTCTCGGTGTCTCCCCGTCGTGGCTGTCTCTGTTGCCGTCCCTCTGACCTCTAGTCTGCTGCTCCCACAGCGGGGAGTGTTGGGTTTTCCCGGCGGCGTCGTGCGCTCTGGACTCCGGCTCATCCTTGGAGAAGTTCCGCCGCAGTCCCATGCTCACTGCTCCGCGCTCCTCTGCTCCTCTCCTCCTCCTCCCCCTGCTGCTGCGATAAGGATGCCGCTGGCTTTTCACGCTCAAACTCCACAGGATTAGTCTGAGTTGAACAAATGGACCATGTAACCAGATCAGGTGAGTGCAATGATGAAAAATGGGGAGAAGGGGTCACATTTGATGTTTTTATAAATGCCCCAGGCTGTGGATTCAAGTGTCAGAGGTGGCAGTTAAATACTTCTTTGACTGGGACTCTTGATGTGAAGGACTCCATCTCATTCAGTATCAGCGGCCTAAAATAAAGGTTCACGTTGCCTGGCACAGAGATTTGTGACTTCAATTAAATTTGAGGTAAAATGTGCCTTTGGGGCTGTCTGACGAGAGGAAGCACAGTGGAGCAGCTCAGTAGGAGCTGTTAGACTCTTGGGGTTTTGCCATTTTGCTGCTGCTGCTCTGATCTCCTCTCACACTGGTTCAGTCTGGTCTGGGTGGCCTGCTGCCGCTGGCATGTAGTAAGAAAAAGGCTGCTTCATTTCTAATTAAAAAGATGATAGTAGAAAGTAAAGCAGTGACTGCCAGGGCAAGGCGCTGAATATCCACTTTGTTAACCTGTGTTTAAATTCTGTCCAGTTAAGTATTTTGGACAGGCAGAGGGACAAGTGAAAGTCCTGAGTCTCACACTGCTGCCGGGGTCAGAGGGGTTCAGCCCCCACTGGAGCCACTCCTGTTGAAAATGCTTACCATGGAAGTGCGTCACTATATTTTCCTCTGAATAGCTCCTAATGATGTGACAATATTTGATGAAGGGTTGCTTATATAAGATTAATGGGAACGTAGTAACCAGACAAGCACAGGTTATTTCACTCAGTTTTAAAACTCAGAAGTTCATAAGTTTAGAGAATTTGTAATGCAGCCTTTTAGAGTTGGAGAAGCCAAATCCCACCAGGGAGGAACTCGTGATTTGCCAATGATATCAAAAGCAAAAAGACTCCTACACACTGTCTTCTGCACTTGCAAATTCAAGACTTAATTAACATTCAGGAGTGACTAGTTTCATCAGGTTAATTTAATGTTTCAATAATATCAACATATCTGTACTTCACCATAAACTGTGTTCTTCTGCTCCTGGTACTGTTTGGATCATACAAATACTGTATATCAGTCACTGATGTTTATGTTTAACAACTAATGATTATTTTTCTTATCAATTAATCTGCCAGTTATTTTTACGGTTAATCATTCATTCATTGTCCCTACCTGCTTATCCTTGAAGCGGGTAGGGATCTGCTTCAAGGATAAGCATAAAATGCTCAAAATTTCCCAAAGCCTATAAGTGATGTCCTCAAATTGTGTCTTTTGTCCAACCAACAGTTGTGAACCCAAATATTCTTAATTTACTGTCATGAATGACACACAAAATCAGTAAATCCTCACATTTGATAAGCTGGAACTAGCAAGAAAGATTCTTTGCTTGAGAAGTGACTGAAACGATTAATTGAATATCAAAATAATTGGCAAATTTTCTGGCCACTTTTTCTCCTCAAATTTTGTTTTGATCAACTAGTCGGCTAATAAACTAACCATTTGAGCTCTACATATGTGTACTTGTTGATATTTAGCAGGATGACCTTTGTTGAGTTTTATTTTTTTAATAATCAAGTAATTTTAATAATTAGTTTAAAGGAGCAGTGTGTAGATTTTAGTGGCCTCTAGTGGTGAGCTAGCAAATTACAAACACCTCATCTCTCAAGCATATAGGAGAAACTGCTGTAGCCACCAAACTCACGAAAGGCCTGTCTTCATTTGGTTTGTCCAAAATATTACAGAAGAAACATGGCAGGGCAACATGGCAGCCTCTGTGGAAGAGGGCTTGGGCTCATTCTAAAACCTCCTACAGATGGTGAGATTTCAGCAATCACACTGTGCGACATGAATCTAATAAACTCGGATTCAACATCAGGTTGATGTACGTGCACACTGAATCTTAGGCTACGACGCAAGTCAAAATACAAGAAAACATCATCAGCATGTGTCATCTGTCTGCACCACTATAGTGGCAAAGAGAAGCTTAGCAAGAATCATGTCCTTGCAGTAGTGGTATTTATGTGTATGGGGAAAAAACCCAAAGAGGAGGTGGAGGAGCACGTGGACCCAGCCGTAGTGAAGGAAAAGACACCAACCGATTTTGCAAAGAGAACTTAAGGCAACCTTAAGTATTTGAAATATGCATACAAACGTGACGTGTTTGTGTATTCCTGTTGGTTTGTTAGTAGCAAGTATCACATTGTGAGATGGTTATCCTAAATTTCTGACACTGTCTCAGGCCATCTTTGGTCGCAAGACTGTGAGAAGGACCGCCAACCACCATAGGATCACCATTTTAGAGCCATGACCAAAGAGTGCATACCTGGCTTAGGGTGCCAAAAACACAACGATTCTTATTTTCAGGTGATTATACTCAAATGAAAGCATACTTATGAATATTTTACTCTATTCCTGCCATAATCTCCCAATAAATCCCTGTGAATCTTCCACACTGGACCTTTGAACGACATGTTTCAAACCTCTCTGACTGCTTGCATTTGCTCCTGCACTTGAGCTGTATGTGGCGCTGTCACTGCATCTGCTCGTCTGTCTGTTCTATGTTCATCTTAAACATATAAACAAAACCTTGACTGGCAAGTTAAACTTCCCTTCACCATGTGCACAAAGCAGCTGAAGTACAGTATGTGCAGCGTATTGATCTCCCACATCAACAGCCAGCAGCAGGTGCTGTGCTGCTCTGACCCATTTCTCACAGAGGAAGCTTGAAAATACAGCTTGACTAAATAACTGTTGAGCAGCTTCTCTATATCCTCCCGTCTCCACCCCGCCCCAAACGCACACACACATTTCTTAATTCCTCCACCTCCAGTGGCTATGATACAACAGGAAGTGGACTGATTTCCCAGAGGAGTCTGCAGTCAGAGCTGTCACAGCGAACGCAGCAGCAACAGACAAAATGTATTTAATACACACGTTGTATAATGTTGTGCTGTGGCAACTGTTAAAAACACTGAGGGAAATTACAACGAGCTGCGAGAAACATTTGGTCTGTCAGTGCTGAGTTGTTCTGTAACAGCCTCTCTGGCTGGGAGACTAAATATTTGATAGACCTCAGTTAATTTAGGAAACATTTAGCCTAAGCTGCCTTGTTAACCTGGTAAATCCTCATGGCTCATCACTATCACTGTTGCGAGAGGATTTTTATCCCCAGTTTTGGTTATTTTTTAATGACTTTTGGTTTAATTAAGGACTCTCTGGGGCAATTTGACCTTGTTTGGAGTGATGAAACCCTTTCGGAACCTGTTGGACAAACTAACTGTCTGGTGTTGTGATTTCAGGCAAAAGCAGCGATATGTTGGTCACATAGATCAGAGTCCTGCAAGGGGTTCAGGTTTGCAGACCCGCCGTCACCCGCACCTGCAAAGCTGAGATCTAGAAACAAACCATTACCTGCAGTTATCTTTAAGTTAAATCCACACCCGCGCGAAACCATGACTATAAGCCCTGCAACCCGGCTCGCACCTGTGATTAAACACACACACAGACACTCACTTGTCACTCACTTGTGTTCTCCTGCAACTTTTTACAAACATCATAGTCACTGGCAACATTATTTAGGTCATGTTAGGTCACCTTTATGTCATCCATTTAAGCCAGCAGCCAGCCTTCAATGCCATCAGATCAAACAGTGATGTCTCATTGTTTGGTAAGATGTAGGGTCAAAGGTTGTGTCACAGCCTTTCACAGTAAGATCCTGCCTGTGGAATAGGCTTGATACAACTGTACTGGCTTATTGCATATGTTATATATATTGTATGTTATTATATGTTATTGCTCACGCCTGCTGCCTGCCCATAGTTTTTTTTTTTTTTACCAGTGCCCGCACCCATGAATTTATGTAAATATCTTTTTTACCCATTACACAACATTTTTGCGGGTACAAGACCCAGTGTAGGAGTCTAACATAGATCCGGACCAGCCTACAGATTTATTAAAGGGACAATTCATCCCAAATCAAAAATACATATTTTTCTTCTGGCCTGAAGTGCTTTTTATCCACCTAAATAGTTTTGGTGTGAGTTGGGGAGATTTGGAGATATTGGCCTTGGAGATGTCTGCCTTCTCCCAAATATAATGGAACTAGATGTCACTCAGCTTGTGGTGCTCAAAGTGCAAAAAAATACATTGGACAACACTCAACAGCAATGTGTCTTTCCAGAAATCGTGACCTGGTAGGCCTGGCGATCCATCCATCCACCCATCCAACCGTCCATCCATTTATTTTCTTCCGCTTATCCGCGGTCACGGTGGCAGCAGGCTGAGCATGACGCTGTTGGCTCCTTTGGACGTGATGGGGGAGGAGTTCTACTCTGAGCTCTCTCCAGAAGTCTAAGCTGCTCAACCTCTAGGTGTCCTTACCAGTTACCTTACCAGTGAGCTGTCTTGTCCTTTTTTATTCACAATTTCCTCTCCGTCTGCACTCATTTTGTCACTCCACGCTGTTTCTCACATATCAGTGGTGCAACTGAACAACACACCTGTTAAATGATTGACTGTTGGCATGCCAGTCGTAGTAGTTAGGGAGCCAGGGAGGAAGCATATGTGGGATTTGTCTGTTAAATAATTGGTTGTTCGTGTGTCACTTTGAGCACGCTCCATTATCAGCAGATATGATAGGCTGTTTATGAGCGGGGGTGATTCATTTTGTACTTTAATGGAGCATTTAATGAATTTAATAAAACTCTAAAACATTCTAACTAATTTCTTATTCCTAATGTTGGCGTACCTATCATGATATGTATGACACCTACTACATCTACACCAACCAACAAATCACTGCACTATCTAGCTCGGTGGTGCTAATGTTACAGCTTAGCTAAGGAGGACGCCATCATTGTCTACATCCTGCATTGTCACAATCCTGAGCCTCTTGTCCACGAGTAGATGGATGCTTCCTTCTGCACTGTGATACAGTTAGTGGACAGTAGAAACAAAAGAGTTCTCACATTAAGCTGCTCACAACAAGGTCGGTTACCTTGAGTGACTGGGTCATGAAAGAGACATTGCTGTTGAATTTTTCAGTGTTTTTTTTTTCTTTTAATATAAGCACCACAGGCAGAGTGCTATCTAGTCCCATTATATTTGAGATAAGGCAGACATCTCTTTGGCGATATCTCCAAAACTCAGCAGCTCACACCAAAACTATCTAGATACAAAGTAGATACATAACTCTTTGTTAAGATAATATGTGGTTATTGTTTGCTTTCACTTTTGCTTTTGTGCCTTTTAAATGCAATTTTATGTTTTATGTTTTAACTATTTATTGGCTTGCTTTTAGCTTTTGTTTTTATGATCTCACATGCAATTTTAATTAATGTATTTCTATGATACTGTAAAGCACTTTGAATTGTCTTGAGTGTGAATGTGCTTGAATGGTGCTATATAAATAAACTTGCCTTGCCTAGATGGATAAATAGCACTACAAGAAAGAGGAAAAATATGTATTTATGTCCCTTTAAGAATTGGAAAAACTGGCATATGATCCTATAGTCTCCACAGCACTCAGGAAAAAAGGTCAGGCTCCACACCCGCAGATTTTGGTACAAAGGAAAAACACCTTGCCTTGTTTGCATTTCTTTAAACCAATCACACACATCTTGGTTGGCGCTAAACCCAGGATGCAGCGACAGTGCTGAGGCAAAATAGTGTCAAGGGGGAACTTGTTTTGGTTGAACATTTGCACATCATGAGGCGAGTCCAGGTGTTAAAATGACTATATCACTGCAAAAGAAAAGGCAACAGCTGCTGTTTTGTTTGTCTTCGTACCATCAGCGCGTAGGTTGCAGCTCGCACATTGCTGTTGTTTCCCGGGGGACTTGCAATGCAAATAGCAGATGCCATGATGCAGACTGCAACCAAGCAACCAATGGCAGATTTTATACCCACAATGTGCATCTGGTGAGTCAGACTAATGATCCTGCAATCCTAATCTCTGCAGACACTGAGAACTGACCTTGTATAATCGTCTGCATTTTAAAAGTTTTATAGTCTTCATGGATAAGTGTTCCTCCAACAGTCTGAAGTCATGTTCGGCCAACTAAAAAATACATTAAAGAACCTTAACTTGAAGAGCGAGGCAGGCTGGTCAAAGTTTGGTCGATTTTTGCTGCTAAATGTGGCCCACAATATTCCATCATGTGCACACAAGATTGGCATGAACCTCTGAAATTTTGTGAGTTTTGTTTGAGACACAAGTCATGCTTCAATTAAAGTAAGAATTCCAACATCATCACAGACTTAAATGAGCATTTTTATAATCACAGTAGAGAAAGGAGTGTGACTCATATGTCTTGTCTCTTTCTGGAGGCGGACTACAGTGCTCTACCTACCTTTGATTGTAAAGTTATGCCTCGCTTCCTCCTGCTGACACTCCACTTAATGTATTTTCTGGGACAACACGCATGAAAGAGTGTTTTTAAGTTGTGATGTTGGTGTGTGTACAGTATGTGTGTGCGTGTTTGGTTGGGGAGGGTGGGGAGCGTCTCAAACTACCCTGGGAAAGTGTTTCAGTGTTTCAGGAGTGGTGTGTGAATTATTGAAAAGCCCTCAAGGTTTTTCGGGCTGCTGGATCAGTATTTCTTGCCATACAGTTGCGAGTCGAGCGTACTGTAGTCACACTTTAAAGGTGAGACGAGCTGTGTCCAAACTGCACTGCAGCATTACAGAGACAGGGAACATAACTCTGGCGGTGACAGTCGTACCAGCTCCTCGTCTTAAGGTCTAAACATGATCGACCAGCTCTTATTGTAGAGAAGATTGGAATCTCCAGATGATGGCTGGTTTCTGGAAGATGAGTTTCAGAGAGAAAGATGTCTTATCAGCCACTGCCACTCATGGATGTGTTTAACAAAGAACGGGGAATCCATTTGTCCCGGTGACCCACCCAACACAACAAGTCTCCCACTTCCTACTTAGCTTCACATAACAATTAGGGTTGGCTATTATAATAGAGGGCAGAGGGAGGTAATTACTATGTTGGTTCAAATATGAATGGCACCCAACCTTAGTGTTTGTCTTATCATTCCCTAAGAAAGGATGTTGACCCATCTAAATTCCTGTGAGCGCGACTTGTCTCCTGCGGTGTTGCTTCACATAAACTGGTTGGTGCCTGGCGTTGCCTACAGCTCAATGTTGGTTTCAGTTCATTGGCGTGAACATATTAACACAGACAGAAGCTTAAACCAAAGTACTTGAGGGACAAGGTTATTATTTATTCAATTCAATTCTAACTTTATTTCAGACTCACAAAAGGGTCCTTAGTAATAAAAAAGAAAATGTAGAAAAAGATCTTAAGAAAGAAGTTAGTTCCTACTTGTCCATGTCAGCTGTCTTGCATTTCTGTCTTCTTCTTTCCCTCACTTTTCCCTTCAGAGCCTAATATTAGATAAGACTTGGCAAACAATCAAAAAGACAAATGACAACCATTTGACTGTAATAATTATGGTGATTTATTTAGCCATTTTTGAGTGTGTGAATTTTGTAGTTTCACAGCATCTTTTTAAAGGGATGTGTGCAGCAAAAACTATTTTCAGGACGGTCTAAGGATGTAATTTGTTCCATCTGAGACTACTTTGCCAAAATCACTGGCACACATGGTGGCACCAGCAGTTTCTGCAACCATTTCTGATCGCAGATGATGTCTGGTCACTAGGGGTGTAACGATACACAAAAATCTCGGTTCGATAAGTACCTCGGTTTTGAGGTCACGGTTCGGTTCATTTTCGATACAGTATGGGAACAAAAAGCAAAACCTAAATTTTCTTGTTGTTCATTTGGGTGTACTTCATACCGGGGCTCAATCACCTTGAGCATGTGTTTAAAACCTGGATTTTCAACAACTGAATATGGTCTTAGATCCGCTGCT
>JAJHUR010140022.1:78966-106715 GCA_027495735.1 Lutjanus campechanus | reverse complement strand
CTCCACCACTGGTGCCCTTTTTATTGCCCCTGCCCTTCAGAGTCCGCCACTGCACAACACCATGCCACAACAAAACAAGTGTCAGGGACTGTGATGTATTTATTTAATTTAATCAACTGTAAAATTCAATGTGTCTGGAAAAAAAAACATGGATGTTTTCCCCGAAGACATGCCGAGCGAGATTGTTTTACGCGCGGAGGCCTGGGTAATGTGATCTGCTGTTTATCTTCAGTGTCACCCCACGGAGAGAAGAATGCATGCGGGGTGGGGTAAAATCCTGGATATCCTCTGCAGAGGTCAGCGCTCAGTCCAGGAACAGTGTTTTTCAGAAATGCTCACAGGAGGTCAGCACGGGTTTACGAGCGCAGAGGAGACATGTGACTCATATTTCATGTTCTTTGTCTGTTTAAATGTTGTCTGTTTAAAATCACAGACATTTTTTCCCTAAATTTACAAAGACAGGATGATGTTTAAATTCTTCTTAATAGCTCAGACCTCCAGTATAACCCCTCTAATAGGAATCAGGGACAGGGATCAGACAATATCTATTGTCAGTTTAATTAGTTTATTATTTTACCAATTCGGCATTATCTCTGTAACACTGTCAGCCTCACGATGGACTGTTTTAAATAAATGATCACAATCAATGAAGCAGAACTGGAGATATCATCTTTTTTTTATGCATTCTACTTCCTTGACAAAGCCTGGCGCCTACATCACCCACAATGCAATTTGATTGATGACAGCTTGGTCAGAGATCAAGGTTTGTTACGCTAGCTAGCCACAGACGTCTGGTAAGCTCACCTCTTTCTTCTTTCTAACTCAGCATGTCAAAACTTTTTACATTCACATTTTCAAACTCGTGGTTAGCCGTTCCAAATGATGCTGACTCAAGTGACATCACTTGAGGCAATTTTTAAATCCGATTTTTATCTTTTTTTTTTTTTAAATTATATGGTAATCCTGGAGCAAGGTAGCTGATTGTTGACTTTAATTCCGGATTCAGACACCGCCACAGACATCAGGTGCTTATTGAGATGGATTATCTTTGTATAAATCTATCAATTGTTTACCTTTAAAGTTTATTAAGGAATTTTTGCTCAATGACGCCAAAAATGAACTGATTACCCCAGTTTTAAACTAAGCTATAGTCGAAGTTGCCCTCATGTTTGCACTAAAGGGGACAAAAATGGAAACACAGCTCACTATAATCAATACAACACCTCTTTAAACCAAAAGAAAGCAAGATGAGGAATCAAATTTCATGTTCAAGCCCTGAAATGACTTTTGCAGTGATATAATACCTCTCTGACATTAAATATTAAAAACTCACAGCAGAGAGCATTTGTTAACACAGTTGTTATGACAACCAAATAAACTGATTTTTGTGGCAAGTTGTTTGTGATGCCTCTAACAACCGCTGATATATTTAAATCTACAAAAGTCCCATTTAGAAAGGAAAAATGGAAAAGTACACAGTGAGCACGGAAATTAGGTATGGAATTCTTTCCAAGCGATGAACAGAAAAATACTAATCTGAAACCCAGCGCTTGCAACACTGACCTCATTCACCTACTGTGCAGAAGTAGAACCTACATGGGAAATCATTATTCAATATGATGGGTCACACAAGTGGTGCATGCACAAACACACTATGTACAGTATGTACAGTATGTATATAGGACAAACACTTTATCATTTATAGTAATTCTGTCACTAATTGATGAGAGGCGGAAATTAATAAGATGCATGAATGAAGCCAGACACACAAATGAACAACAACAAACACGTCTTTTATCGTGCGACAAGAATTCTACACACAGCAGTTGTGATTATAATCGATGGCTCTGCGTTGATCTGATTGGGCTGTATGTTGTGCCTTTAAAGTCACTTCTTATCTGATGACTTCTTCCTTGAAAATTAAAAAGAGAAACACAAACAGCACAGAGGCCAGATATCTTCTCGCATGGCGCTCTGAAAATGGGGTCATGCATGCGAAGCAACGCTCCTTTGTGCAGATAGAAATGAGCCCACAGAGCTGTGAGGATTTCTCGCCGTGTCGAAGCAGAAATTAATTTCTTTAACTGGGAAACGCAGGTTGACCTTGTCACTCAGTTCTGAGGAGAAAAATCACCCCCGCCTCAGCACAAAGAGTCATACAATCCATCTTTTCCAGAAATCCACCGCTAACCCTTCTTGGAAATCTTGCTGCCAGTCATTCAAACAGCTTCCCCATTGTTCCTGATCCATAACAGCAGTCCCATTATTTAGTCTAGAATGATCTATAATATACTGTAGATACATTTATCAAAGTAAAAAAGGCCATTTGGGGGGCAAATTCGGATAAAAACTAACTAACAAAATAAAAGGCAATATAAATACATACAATTAATTAATTTCAGATTAAAATATGATGAAGAAAGAAAGAAAGAAAGAAAGAATATTGTAAATAAACAAGAATATCATTTATTTTAAAACAAAAGGTATTAAATATTAAATATGAAAGTGTTACCACTAAAAAAAAGAAACAAACAAATCCATTAAATTATAGAGTCAGTTCTGATTACCAAAACCACAGTAAACATGTCAGTGTTTTTATGGTGTCCTTATTTGAGATTCAAACACACTGTCACTTTAAAACTACAATGCACCTTTTAACTACACTGGAGGAATGCGTGAGGTAAACGTTCAGTAATTCTTGTGCTGTTCACAGCCATAACACATTCCTCTGGTAATAAAATAAAACAATCAGCTCCTTCCTGCTTTATTTCTGCCCAGTAACACTTCCAGTAGCTCCGGAGCCTTTTTATTGTTCTCCTCAGCCGTCCTCAGCCAGTCAGTGACATCATTCCCCTTTCACCCACTTCTCTGACGGCTGCGGTACGAGGTAACCAGCGGTCAAAGCACGACGCATTCAAGGCCGCCTTTCAAAGTTCGTACATCCAAGTTCTCAGCGTGCGAACTGCAAGAGAATATGATTTTGTGTCTGGTCATGATAAATAATCTTTAAAAATGACACATGGCAGTGCGTTTTCAGTTGAGTTTATTACACAAAAAGTCAAACAAGGGTAGACTTTGAGTGAACTGGAGTGTGATGTATCGGTGAACTTGCATGTGAAACCATAAGAAAAGAATCAAAAATACTTTATTGATCCCCTGGGGGGAGTTGGGTAATAGAACAGAGTAGAATATGCCTAGAAAGCCAGTCGGTGTTTGGCAAACTGACGCTCTAAAGAAAGCGTACGTTAATAGGTCAAGAGTCAAAAAGTGATCATCAGTGGTTGAAATAAAATGGCACACAATTAAATACAAAAAGCCTGTGAGCCGGGTCAAGTACAACATGATACTATTATGATGCTATTAAATGCTTTCCGTGCCCTGGGGGACACAGTCATTTGACAGGCTGTGAGGGGGAGGGGCATTTAGTGGGTGAACTTTATATCATGAGGAGGACTGAAGGGGTGGATGGGGTCAAGTACTCAGGTCATGTGACTTTATGACATTAAAAAATATATTATACAAATATATCATGTGTATCAAAGTGCAAAATAGATTTGGATGACAGTGCCCAGATAGGGATATAAAACAGGGATAACCACTCATAGATATACTTCTGTTACTAATGTACCACTTTTAATAAATGTTTATACAAACATTAAACTGTATAAACATTGTTTATACAAATATTAGATTTGTTCAAAAGAGTTCAAAACACTCAGGAATAATGGTTGTTCATCTTTTTTTCCCCGCTTTTTTTGTAGAATACGAAAGAAAATAGCTAAATGATTGTTTGGAGAACAAAAATTTAAGTTGAGTGAATGAGCTATTTTTTAAAAAGTGTGTAAACTGGAAAAGAAAGGTCAGATTTTGAAAAAATTATTGTCATTTCAGCCAAGATACATTTAGAGGGGATCCCAAACTTTTCCAAAATAAAAAAAACAGAAATGTCTGAATAAATTTCTTCAACTTCCATTAAAGCAGTGATAATAACATTAAAATATATAGGCTACATTGAATAAATCATTTTATGATAATACACATACCGCTTTTTAAAAAAGATATTCTTTAGATATTATCATATAGCCTATATTATCTTGTCGCTATCAGGTGCAAACTTTGTATCTTCATATTTTGGCATTGTTCTTTCTGTATTTTTATTTTTATTGCTTATTTAGCAACTAACTTTGACTAAGCAGCATCAGCTTATTTAAAAACAGAGGCTTTGGACATACAAGGTTTCTACCAACAGCGCCAATAAATCATTATCGTTGTTGTTGTTAATTTTTTTCCCCTCATCTTCCCTCCACCTTGCTAAGCCCTGTAGACACTTGGTGGTCCCCACTTTGAAAGTCATGGCAAACAAATAGCAATTAATTCATTTTACAAACTCAGTGCTTGGCCATATAAACACTGATAAAGTACCAGTGCGACCTGATCACTTTTCCTAGTACGTGAGTGATTTAATTTACCGTTTTCATGATCAATGGCATCTTATGCAATTTTTCCGACAGCACCTGAAGGCCACACAAGTGCCGACGTTGCAAGCAGGAGGAGAGACGCGCACCAATGTTTATCTAACCCACAACTCCTGCAGCCGACGGCATTCTTTTGTTTTGTTTAAAGTCTCAGTTTCATGGCATCTCCAGAAATGTCCTATCGTTTATTCAGTTCATGTTTTATTGCAACATCAATTAAAAATCTAAAACCGTTTGTCTCGAGCGATGCTTTCCGCATATCGCTTCCTCTGTTAGGCTGATGTGATGGTTGGGTTCAAAAAACAGACGCATTTTGAGGACAATCAGCCTTTTATTCAGCATACGAGCCAGATGTGACACATTTTGTGCAGTGCAGAGATAAATATAGGCAGTCCGTACACCACCCCCCTCCTATCCTGCTTTCCTCCATCAAACTCTGTGCTGGGGTTACTATCGGACAAGCCTCCCCTCCTCCTTCATTCTCCGTGCTGGGGTTACTATCGGACAAACCTTCCATCCTCTTCCTCTTCCTCCTCTTCTCCAGCCTGGGTGCACTCGCAACATGTCGACATGTCTGTGTATTTTGCTTTGTTTGTATGTTTGTTTTTTTTACCATTGCTGGGAAGATGTGTTTATGCAGCACGCAGATTTATGAATCCACGATGGAAACGGAGACATGTTGCAGCTTAATTTATTCCTACAAAGAACACCGTTGTATATTCACCGCTGCAGCTCTATCAGGGGTTACTATCGGTCAGATGAAAACGACGAAGCTGATACACTTTTTCCAACATGAGAAAAGCAAATCAAGTCACAGTAAGCAAAGACTGGAGTGATCAATAGACAGATATCTTGAGCTGAAACAGACAAGAGAATCAACAGGCTGTTACATTTCAGTGCAAACATGTGTTTACTCTGAGCACAAATTCTGAAACTGCAAATACAAACTGTGTCAGTAAGCAAAGATCCACTATTTCCGAGATACCATGAAGTCTCGTTTCTTAGACAGAGATTACAGGTTTTCTGCCTCATCCTCTCTGCTTGACATGAGTCCTGCTGTGCACAATTGTTCCCCCTTGATTGCACACAGACAAGCCTTTCAATTAAATAGCCAGATTTTCTCAGGGGGTTCCTTGAAGTGTTCATATGGGTCGTCCAGAAAATGACTAATCTGCTCCTCTTACCTTTATTTATCCCCCTGGATTTGTTAAAAAAAATGGCAGATGCCACATGCACACAGGTGTCAGTAGCCAACAGTGAAATTTGCACCCAGGGTGGAATAGCCGGTGTGGCTATTTACACCCAAGGTGTATACAGCAGGACCGAAACAAACCCCCGGGTGTCCATAGCAAACAATGCCATTTGTGACCAAGGTGTAAATAGCCATTGTGGCTATTTACACTTGCATGACAGAGATAAACCACGATCTTTCCCTAAATTTAATCAAGAGGGTTTGTTTCCAAACCCAAACAAGTAGTTTTGTTTCCTAAACTTGACCATGTACTTTTGTTTCCTTAACCATACTAAAAAGTTTTGTTGCCTAATCCTAATCAAGCAGTTTTGTTGCCTAAATCTAATAAACTACTTTTGGTGTCTAAACATATCCAAGTAGTTTTGTTTCTTAAACCTAACAAAGTTGTTTTGTTTCCTTAACCCAACCGAGTAGTTTTAACCAAGATGATTTATTGCCTAAATCCAACCAAGTACTTTTGTTCCCTGAACCAAACAAGTCAAATCAAGTGGTTTTGCTGCCTAAATCTAACAAAATTGTTTTGTTTCTGAAATCTAACCAAGTAGTTTTGCTGCCTAAACATAACCAAATAATTTTGTTTCTTAAACCTAACCAATTAGTTTTGTTCCCTAAACTGAAAGAAGTAGTTTTGTTACCTAAACCTAACCAAGTAGTTTCATTCCTTAAATCTAACCAAGTAGTTTGGTTTCCTTAACCTAACTTAACCAAGTAGTTTTGTTGCATAAATTTAGCCTAATCAAGAAGTATTATTCCCTAACCCTAGCCAAGAAGAGTTGGTGCCTATTCGCACTCAGGTACAAATAGACACTCCATAAAAAAAAAAAACCTGTCAGGACACACAATGATAGCTTGATTGGGGCTTGTGTTTGGGTTCACTCATCCCTTTTGATGCATGTCATTTCTGTTCAAAGTACCAGTTCTGTATGATAAAGAATTTCTGTAGGTATTTACAACCCTTTTCAAATGGAAGGTAAAAGTTTCGTTGATTGAGTTGATACAAAAGTCAAGGCAGCAGATTTAGACTCTGTAATTAGTCTTTTTTGGGTCACAGACATTATATGCCTCGTTCGTAGCTTCTGCCAAGCTGCATGGTTTACTTTATAATTAAAAGATTTTGGAGTTCAGCAGAAGCTGAGAACAACCCTGCTCATAATTGCTTTTCCATCTGTTTTCCACTGATCACACTTCACTTCATGATATGGAAATAAATTCATGTTTTTTCTGTGAACTAAAACATTGTATTCTGGCTACTTCTGATGTAAAATCTGATGGCTGGCTGACTTTGTAAATTCTTTCGGGTTACTGGTATAAACTTAAACTTAAAGGTAGAATCAGTTGGATTTGTCCAAGTTGATTGCTGAGTCTCATTGCCAGGATGTCAAATACTGAATATTCTGGGTTGGTAAAGCATCCCGAGTTCAGCACAATAATAAGAAGGCAGGGTCTCTGCAGATACAGCCACCACACACTCACTGTATAGTGGATCATAAGCAATAATTGAAAGTGATTATGTTCATATGAGCCTATTGTTTTTTGTTGTTGTTGCATATTTTGCCTTTAAACAATGCAAATGAGGCAATCTGTTGTGGATCGAAAGAACACAATATATGATTTCTTAAAATGACATTAATGTTATATTGTTTTAGCTCGCAATAATGTTAATATTCATAATGAAATTATAGTTAGTTTTGTTACGATCATGAAACTGTTTTATGGTTGATGAGGTCTTGATAATTAGCACAAATCTCACCTGAGTGATTTAACATTCAACATCCACCTGAAGCAGCTACAACAGTAAAACACTGCTTACACTTTGATGCATTAACAATCTAATAATGCCACATAGAATCATATGTCAGTCATAGGCCCCTTTTTCTGCAAAAATTAATACTTTTACGTATGATATGAAGATTACCAAATATTAATTTACTTCCAAGCAGAGTTTAGGTCTAAAATGAATAAATCCAGATTTAAAATTACGCAGAACTCTAAACATAGTTTAGTAAATCTGAGTTCAGCCATGTAAACTGAAATTAAACAGAGTTTAATGAACTATCTTACCCAAATGAAAATAAATACGAAATAAGTTTGAGTTTTATCAGGACCTAGTCGGGAACTGTTAACTGCCCTGTATTCTGCTCTGCATTCCTTCACAAAACATTGCACTGTTTGCTAGCTAGCTAAAAGGATAACCAAAAGTTATACTGTTTGCTAGCTAGCCATAAAATTAACAAAATGTTGCACTGTTTTATTGCTAGCTAAAAAGTTAACAAAAAGTTACATTGTCTGCTAGCTAGTCAGCCATTTATATTGTTTGCCAGTTAGCTAAACAGCCTAAACCTAGTCTAGTTAGCCTACTCATGATGGCACAGCAAAGAAGCTTTAACTTCTCTTTTGCCTTTTTTAAAAGTTTCAACCATTCAGTCTAAGTTTAAAGTTAATACCGGATCATATTTTTTAAATTTGAATTTGAAGTTTAGAGTTACACTGAATAGTGAGGAGATTTTTAAATAAATTTATATATAAATATAAAATTTTCTTTTTCACCTCATATTTTGTGGTTACTTCAGTGAAAACGCTGCCCCTTTTGTCCACAGGTGCCTCCAAGATCAACACTGTGGGAAAATTCCTTGCACCTCTACTTTTTTTTTTTTTCAACATTTTGGTATTGGTACTTTTAATTAAGTAAAGGATCTAAACACTATGAACTACATTTAAAACAGTCCAATTACACTATGTGCTGAACAAATGCTCCGGTAGACAGTCACAATCCTAGTTTTCTTCATTTTTCTTCGTTTCTTTATGTGTACAAAAGCTGTTTCTTTTCCCTAAGAGACACGCTGCCCACTTGACTGAACATGCTTTGAGCAACGGGGTACATTTTGAATCTGAACACTCCAGTCTTGTATTTCTTACCCTTGCAGGCACGACTCCAAGACAACCAAAGAGTGTTTTAACATCCTAAGTGGGTTATAGTCTAGTGATCCCATCAGTCCCGAGCGTGTAAGCTACCTCACACTGTGCCAGCCATAACAACCCATTGTTCTCCAGCCAGTGGGAATAACTCCACCTGACAGCCTACTACTCATAATCACGATGAATGAGAAGTGAACTGTCGAACTCTCAACAGAAAAGAGAGACACTTTTTTGTCCATTTTCAACACAGATGACTTTATAGCCACACATTTTCTCCGCCCCTCTGGACTAATTTGATGAAGATAGACCATTGTTGTCTTCACTGTCTGTATCCAACTTCAGTCCGGGACTGGTCAGAGGTGAACACCTTGAACTTGTGTAACTTTGTGATATTTGGAAATCTGTCATGTGATTTTCGGTCAGTTTGATTCTTGTTTAGTGTCCTCAAGTGCCCTGAAACAAGACAATGATTGCCTGTAAGCTGCTCGGTCAGTGACCTCCCTCTTCACTGTAAAAACTACAACTACATGTTTTAACACTGGTGTTGAGGTAATTTTGTTATGTTTCAAATCAAACTTTCTACTAAAATAAACATAATATTAATTCAGTTGTATCTGAGAATACCTTCAATAATTTTAAGATATTAACTTATCTTAAAGTTTATTTGAGACACAAGTTTTTACCTTTTGGTGTATTCCATTTATCCTCATAAGTCAGAATATCTGAGTTCCCAGTTGGAAATTTCAACTGGAACACCTCCTGGAGTAAGTCCACCTGATTTCTGACTCAGAAAGATGGACAAACCTGACCAACTCCAACCTCAAAATCCAAGATGGCTGCCTCGCACATCAACAGTAAGTGAAAGCTACACGTAAGGCATAACGTACAGTGAGCAGGTCATTATTACAAAATAAACCCTGACAGGGTGATGCAGGATCTCGAAACAAAGTGTAGGGGTCTTGAATCACCCTGAAGGGGTTTATAACACAATAATGACCTGCTCACTCTAAAATATCCTCAAAAATCAATAATTTGACATGAAATCAAAAATTGATTTCAAAATGATTTCATGGATTTAAAAATCATCTTATTGCTCCTCCAGAGTCTATGATTAGAACTGCATCCATAGCAACTGGCTGCCCTTCATAGCAACAGTCTGATCTAAAGAAATAACAGACATTAGAATATGATAATTGACCAATCAGAATTGATCTATTTAACAAAGCCATGTAATAATGTTTATTAGTTCTTCTGTCTTTATTTGTGTCTCATTAAATCAGTTGTACACACAGGACAGTCCAGTCCTACAGTTCCATCTGTGGACATGTCGCAACAGTGTTTGTATGTGCAAAATACTGTGAAATGCATTGTTATCAACAGATATTGCTAACAATGGCTAACATGGCCAGCGCAACCTTGGCTTTCCTGGTGGCATCCATCATGATTTTCCGACTTGTTTACTTTTTGAGGGGTCGGACTTTCTGAATGCAGCATATGTTTCATTTAAACTATTAAAAAAAAGAAGGTTCTGAGGAGAGTTTCAGATGTCAGATAATGCATGCTGGGAAGTCTGTTAATATGGTGACAATATGCTGGCATGCTGATCCCAAACTGGGGGGGTGCGTAGAGCCACTGCAGGAGGGTACTGAAACCCAGAGCAGAAAGCGAAAAACAAAGTTAAACGATGTAGGTGATTTGATCAAAGAAGAGTTTGCTAATGCTATCATGCTAATCTTTATTTCTCTAAAAATCTGGGAGCCGCTGATTTAATGTGTTGTTTGAACTCTGTCGAGTGCATTCATTCAGCTCATCATTTCAAGTCAGAAAACTTACAAAGTTAGAATAACTCGAGTTCTGAAGTGTTCTGGGAATAAAAACTAGGCATTTTTAGTTGAATTAATAAAACGTGTGTATTTATGTTAATGAGAAAAGATTATTTGATTCCACTAATTTCCTTTTAGATATTTTTTTTACAGTGTGAAAGAACAGGAGGGGAAAATAGAAAGAAATCTGTTCCCCTCTCTGGGAATCAATAACTTATTAGATTGTTCTGATTTTATTTAATGATATTTTTTTTTTATTAATTTCATTAATTTACCATGTAAATACAGAATGATGAAATACAAAAAATTAATGATGGATTTCCTGATAATTGCATCACCTTTTATACACTATTGAATGGTGCCATTTAAGAGAAAATGTAATCAGTGTCTTTGGAAATGTCTTTGTTAAAACCAGTCCATTAGTCGATTGGATTTAACCACCAATCAGTGGTTAAGGTTAAGGTTTATAATTGCTCTAAGAAACTCCAGACTTCATAAAAATAGTCTGCCCCTTATTAAATAATACAGAGCTATTCATTTAGAAGCACTAAGAGCATGTAACCTCTCAGAAAAGACCATGAATTCATACTTTGTAATGTAATACGGCCACCATCATTATATACATCAGTCATGTGTTTTTTTCCTCCATGACTACAATTCAGCACTTTGAAAACGACAGCAGCTTCAATTTTCCTCAGATAAAAAAATGAATTCCTCAGATAATAAATGAGCTATTGTAAAATTCAGTCATCTTGGATGATTATCATCCGTCTTCATCCACGCAGACGGCTCCGGAGCGTCTTTGATGGATTAAATGACTAATCACTCCAATTGAGGATCCTGTTTTAATGAGACCCCACACTGAGAGACCTCACTGTAGACAGGGTTTACTGTAGTACTGCGTTCTGCATGGAGGACAAAAAGCTTTTTTTGACTCACGTTTACCTTTTGCTTGTTTCATCTTGTTTCGGCTGCCAGAGCCATGCAGGACCAACTGCACCAAAGACAGTTACATGTATCACATTCACCTCTCCACATTTTCTGAGGCTAAATCAGATGAAACCTGCAACGTCACCTGTTGCACTGATGCCGGGGCGGTTCTGTGGACCCTCCAAGAATCTACAATAATAATAAAATGATCACTTTCTTGCAATAATACGAAGCTGACAACATGTTAGTGAAACACATGACTGTAACTACAAGTACACGCATTATTTACTCAAGTAGAAGTACAGATACTTGTGGGGAAAAAAAGACTAGTACAACGTTACTCAAGTAAAAGTGAAAAAATACAGGACCTCAGAAATGTCTCTTGTCTAGTTGTGTAGTTTTCATCCTGTGACATCTTTTTGACAACATGACAGCATGACAACATGACAATGTTTTTGTTGTTACGTCTTTACATTGTTTTTGTCCTGCTATGCCATTTTTGTCTTGTTATGTTTTCTGTCATCTTTTACGTCCTTTTTGTCTTGTTATGTCACATCCTTTTTGTCTTGTTATGTTTTCTGTCATCTTTTACATCCTTTTTGTCTTGTTATTCTTTTGTGTAGTTTTGTCCTATTTTATATGCTGTTAAGTCTCGTTGAGTCTTTTGCGTTATTTTGTCATTATACAGTATCTTTCACATTGTTTTTATCCTGTTACGTCTTTTAAGTTGCTTTTGTCTTGTTACGTGTTTATATGTAGTTTTGTCTTATTATATCGTTTTTGTCTTACGTCGTTAGGTTTTCTACATTGTTATCGTCTTGTTACATCTCTTACGTCATTTTCATCTCGTTACCTCCTTTATGTAGTTTTGTCTTGTTATGTTATTTTCATCATGTTATGTATTTTACGTCATTTTCGTCTTGTTACATCGTTTTCAGTCTTCTACTTTGGTTTTGTCTTGTTATGTCACTTTCTCCTTGTTACGTCTTTTACATAGTTTTGCTTTATTATGTCATTTTTATGTTGTTATGGCTGGTCACATCTTTTACGTTGTTTAGGTCTTTTACACTGTTTTTGTCTTGTTACATCTTTTATGTTTTCATCTGTATCATCTGCGTCTTTTGCATCATTTCCAGTATATTACTGTTCCATCCATTTAGGCTGAAACTGGTCAGTGCGCAATGACTCCAAATAAAATAATCAGTAATTCCCTAATTTCGTAACAAGCCTGTTTTGAAAATGTAGTAATAATAAAGGTAAAAAATTGTCAGAAAAATAAAAAGCTTTCAAGTACAGATACTTGAAAGATCTACTTAAGCAAAGTAACTAAGTATTTGTACTTAGCTAAGCCCCATCTCCGCCAGGGGATGGTATATTTTTTATTAGAACACATTTCTGAAATAGAGCAGAAACAGTGGGATGTATTAATCGGCATTAAATTTAAGCACCTTCATTTTTTCCCCCCACTTTGCCCCACTTTCTACACATTTAACTGGAAAAGGAAAAGGAAGAGAGCGATTTAACTGTCCACCATCACCTGGTATGTATTTAAACTAATTGCAGCCTTAAGCAAAGAGAACAGAATAAAAGACTGTGGAGGCACACCAGGCCAGATAATCACTGCCAGATGGTTGTCATGTCCTTTGTACATTAGTAAGCCTGGACTGTACATCAGGCTCCTGCAGCTCTCTTCAAACAGCACACAAAAGATAACCAGTAAACAAGCGGGATTAGTGTTGCTGCTCTTTATTCAGAGCATTTGACCAGTCGAGATGTTTATGATGGTATTAGTGTTCTTTTTTTTGAAAAGGTGTTCCTTACAATGCATGATCCATACAAGCATGTGCAATAATCAGCAGGTCTTTGTTCCAGGTGTAACAAAAGGACTGTTAGTTGATAAGTTGTTCCCTCTCCCTCTTGACCCACTTTGTCATTTTGAAAGGAAAATGCCTCTCATCATTTTTGCTAACAAGTTGCTCCGTAGGCCACTTTTTTAGTTCTGTTTAATCCGGTTTAGGAGGCAGGCAGCCAGGCTTAAGTCTGATGATAGGTGTTACATGATGATATAAGTGTTTACGGTCCAGTTACCCAGCAGCCATGCTCAAGACAGTCTGTCATTGTTTAGCCACACTCAGCGGGGTGGAGAAGTTTTCGGGACACATTCACTGAGCAGGCAACAAGACAGTGAAGCCCATTTTAACTTTATGCAGGAAAACGCACTCACACTCCAATACTGGTTATATTAATTATTCTTCATTCTTGGAAATGTTTCCCTGAATATTCATGTTTTTTAATAAAGCCTGGAGTTGGTGAAAATTCATTTTTCATCTATTAGTAACCCAACTCTTGCATACTTAATTATTTATTTATTTTTATTTCCCTGCTTATCATTTATTCATTTATTTATTTATTTAAAAGGATGTGAGGCAATTTTATGTATCATTTTACTAAAAGTTTGTATAACCAGATTTCAGTTTGGTTCCTTCTTGATTGATTGATTGGAACTGGCTGAAGAGATAAGTAAAAATATTGAGCAAACTAATCATGTTTCCACAGTTCTCGTCTTTACTGAGTGCTATTATTATTGAGTGTTGTATTAATTACAGTGGGGATTTTCCATTAGGCAAAGGTAGCAATTGTTTTAGGCCCCAAGCTAACAAGAGTCCCATAAAAAGCTTTATGGTTCTGTGTTTTGTTTTAACATTTCATTATTTAAAGCTACCACAAGGGGTTTTTAACTGGTTATGACACAGTCTCAATTTATTACTGATGCCTCTACATGACCTACATAAATAAAGGACAACAAATGGCGGACTGTTGAAAAATGAAACAAATCTACCTCAGCGGTCCTGAAAAAACGAGGAGGCCGGTGGATGCTAAAAGACAATACCCACCCAGCCACAGCCTGCTCACCCTACTGCCATCTGGCAAGAGATACAGAAGTATCCACTGTACCAGACTTCAGAACAGCTTCTTACATTTGGCTGTGAAATTCCACAATTCCCACTCCCCTTTCCACCATATGTAAAAGTTTGTTTACATGACTTATTATTTATTCAGTGACTAAAAAGGGTGATGATGAGGGAGGAGGAGGAGGACCCCCATGCTTGTTTTTCCCTTCGGCCCCAAAATGACTGAATTTTCCCCTGGTTAATCACAAAGTGATTTATTGTTTTGGTGCATGGTTGGGGGAACGAGGGTTGTTATATTGTACAAAGAAATAAGTCCTGACTGAGTGATTGAGGCGTATTGTCTTCTCTAAGCTCAAGTACATTCATTGATCAAAGTGAAACTAATCAAAATGAAGCATATGAATAGTTGGTGGTGACCACCACTTGCAACTCTCAACAGTTCACTCAATGAATTACTCATTGGTTTCTGGCAAAATAAGAAATACATTATATCCCAATTAAAAAATATATCTGGTATCAATCAAACAACTGAAATCAATCAACCTAGCTATGTAAATTCACAACAGGTGTTGGAAACTGTAACAGAACGGCGACTTTGAATGATAAGTTGGGTTAAATTTCAACAACCGTAAGAGGAAATAGTACAGTGCCTTGCTGAAATCACTTCATGTTGCAACTATGTATTGCTGCAAGTGGCCTGCTGTCCTTGGCCTGTTGTGGTCTGGGTCAAGGTTTGATGGATGGAGGCACCACGTGCAAATGAAGCAAAGGCGAGTTAACATCCATCCATCCATCTGAGCCACTTAGAGCCACAGAGGACTGGAGCCTATCTTACTGGGACAAGATGTAGGATACGCCAAGTTTGGCAGTATGTCATAGGGCTATATGGCTATGGAAGACGGAGGAGGAGAAGGACGTCAGCAAGGATTTAATTCCACAGAGGTTTGTATGGAGATGAGAGAAAAGACTGAAAGAGTGTTACAGTCTCTAGTCTGAAAGCCCAGAGGTGTTTCAGCAGATTACACCGCAGATTCCCTGTTTTATAATAGTAGGTCTGTTTGCCATTTAAACACAAACTATGTTCAATGGTTCACATGGGTCTACTTCACACTTTGCTCTAAGACACCAGTTATACCAGCAAACACATTTGAAGCTTCAGACCTCTTACTTTTAGATACAAAGCTCCTCCTGCAACCATAAATGCCAGTATAAAACATTTAAAATAAATTCAAGGGGCTTAACTGGCTTTGGAAACAGATGTTTACATCGTCAAAGCAAGTGTAATTGACAACTGAGACCAACAGACTTCCCATAATGTATGTATGTATATGTAGGCTATTTAACTTTATAGTGAAGTAAGTCTCGTGTACTATAAGATTTCTCCAGCTTTACATTTCTTTACCTTTTGCACTTACCTCAGGGTTTTATATTGCTCTGTTTTATATCCAATGCTTTTTATCTGCTTTCTAACTAAGAATTTAGATACTGCTTAATGTGTTGTACATGTCACATTTTGCTCTTTTTTGTATTTTCTCTTAAGTTTATATTTTTCCTCTTAAAAATGTCTCTTTCATATCTTGTGAGAATGGCGCTATATATGTATTCCTACTGTCATGTTGCACCAGCATGTTTCTACAGCAGCCCAGAATGGACAAAACAAACAAGCAAGTTTACAGCTAGATGCCACTAAATCCTGCTCACCGGTCTTTAAGTCGTTATGGTGTTATGAAACTAATAATGAATACTGTTATATTAATAGTATAAGTAGTCCTAGCCTAGAAGTAGCATTAGTGGTGAATGGACATTTTCCTACAGCCTTTTGAGCTTGGCAGTACAGTGAAAAGCATCACGATGCATTGATGAGGTGTTGAGGTGTCGCTGGCCCTTTAAGACATGTTTTGACTCTGCACGTGCTTTCCTTATATGGGAGCAGCATCAGACAGTGACCGTTAGTTACCTCTGCTGCTGCTCTGCTCCGCATCGAGCAGCGCTATAAAACCCAGCTGGAGAGAAAAAAAACTGTTCAGACACTGAGACTCAGAGCAACAGAGGAGCATAACAGTACAGGAGTACACTTTATTTACCATTTATTATTTGCTCTGGCAGAGGATATTCACTGTATGAAAAAAGAAAGAGTGGATAATCACACCGTTCAGGATCAAGGTCGGTGAGTTTGGACATTTTTTTTCGGTTCTGGGTTAGTTTGAGTGGATTTGTGAGTTTCTTTGTTGCACCAACAAAGAGATGTATGCCCCTTTGTTACAGTTAAAACATATTGTCATATTAATATTACTTCATATATTGTCGACTTAGTGTTCTCTTTTTTTGTTTTGAATAACTGAACGTAAAAAACTAAAATAATTTTGTTCTTGAATACTAATTGCTGTGCAGTTTTTTTTTTCATTTCAGCGTCGCAAATTTCAACAAGAATTGCAATGTGCTGAATGGGCGTCATATGTTAAAGCCATTTATGTTGTTTTTGTGAAATGACAAGAGCTGTTCTTGCTGGTTTATACTCTTTTATCATGTAACATTATTATCGTCTTCGACCGTCTGTGAGGAGGACCAGTGTCGAGTTAGTACTAGCAAACACAGAGCTTCCGGTTAGTTATTACAAAAATAAAAGCCTCTCTGTGACATCATCTTTATATGATACCGATTATAAACCTTAAAGAAGAGTGTGAGAAGCTGAAAACAACGGCCTGCTTTCTAGTTTTATATTCTTCAAATTTAAATATTCTACATTACTTTTTATGGTTACAAAGAAGCATATCTAGTGCACCAACTGGCAAGTATTTTCAAGTCCCATTTGTTGAGCCTTTATGCTGAAAGCACGTTCATCTGACTTGTAGTCTCATTTTGACTGGCTTGAAGCAGCTGTGGGTCAGCATCGCGAAGCCGAATGACCGATAGTAACCTGGTTTCACGAGAACAATGAAAAACAAGTATACTTGTCAGTCAGTCAGACAGACAATTCATTTTAACAAGCAGTCATGATGTTGACATTGAGCCTTAGTGAAAAAGATGCCCCTTTGTGACAATTAACAGTTGCTTGTTTTTAATTCATTTCATTTAACAATGTCTTTCTTCACAATGTGTGTGGGATGAGCGCAGTTATGTGTTGTTTTTAGCGTTTTTAGTCATGTTTATGTCTGCAGTGATGGTGCAGCGTCGACGACATGCCTTTGCTTTCCGTTTTCATTCACGGTTTGAAGAAGCAAAACTGTGTCTTACAAAGAGCGTCGACGCTCTTAAATCATCTTCTTCGTCAAAGCAAAAATGAACTGTCCTTCATTTGATTAGTTTGAATGATCCGTCAACTGTGTTTGGAAAACGGTGAAGACAATGGAGTTGACAAAAAAAAAAAAAAAATCCTGTATGAGTGCGATTGAACACGTGAGCGAGGATTGATGGTAAACAAGTATAAAAATGAAGATTTTTATGTACCACTAGAGGCGCCCTGGCTCTGCACCATTTGGGCTGCTCAACGCTCAGCAGTGGACCTCTGTTATCTCTGCATACGAAGTGTTTTCACCACCGTGTTTATCAAAATCAGACAATTCATCCAGGGCAAACTCGACAGAAACGACTCACGCATTTCAGATAGCAAGATTACAGACAGCACATGTCGAATCAAGTTAATGCAAGTTAGATGAAAATCAGGTCTTTTAATAGGTAGGGAAAAGGTAAATGTGTTGTTTTGTTAATAAGATACCAACACTCAAATGAAGGTGGGAGGTTTAAAGAGACACAATTTCTTTCAGTGATCAAAATTAATATCCAAAATTTTGATATAATAGGGTGAAAAAATACATTCAATGGGTGCCAAATCTGATGAAGTTGTAATTTGTATACATTGTCGTCCACCCACACATACATCAACATTGCAGCCCACAACATGGGAATGTAGGCGGTGTTTGTTTTTTTCCCCCCCACATAGGATGTATGCAGTTGTGGTGATAATTAAGAGAAAAAAAAAATCAACTCTTCTGTATAGGCACAGAAAATGTTGTATTTCAAATATTTTATTGACAGTGGAAGAAAGGACAGGAAAGAGATGAGAAGAAAATGTTGTGATGTATTTGTGACTAAGGACAAGCCAGTGCTGATGGTGTTATTGTCTTAAAGTCCACAGCAACAGGCATTAATGTTGTTTCTCGGATCGCTCGAGAGTTTTCATATTGTGTCCTTGTACATCACTTGATCTGCTTTTGCAATTATTTGTTCAATCAAATGGTCTGTTGTGTAATATGTTTGCTTTAATTGTGTGCCTTTCAGTAAGTCTACAGCAGGTATTTTACATTGTTTGTCAATGAAACAGTTCAGTAAGTGCCGGGAATGCTGCCATCAAATCAAGTGAGTCATAGAGAGAAAACAGATGTAGCCTACCAGTCCAGCAGATACCTGGGTCAGTCACTGTGATGTTTGTTGATCCCAAAGTTCCTGTTGGTTTTTTATTGCGACATTTCACGCATTCCAGTGGACTTATTTAATACAGCCAATTGCATGTAACTGTGGAAAATTTGTGCAATGCAGCTTAGCTACTGGTATAAAGCAAAATGTTAACATCTGTATTCTGTTTTGGTTTGATATTAACAGTGTCATCTTTCTGGCCATCCCCACTGGCAATTGTTGAATGCTAGAAGGCATAAATTCTGGCAGTGTTGTTGTAAATTAGCTTTGCTCTGTAAGTAAGTTCCGACTGCTGAGGAAGTGGTTAGATTTGATTAAAGTGTCGTTATGATTATGGGCTAAAAAAAAGGCCTGCACTAATCAGATCATTAATTTAGAGAAAATGTGGTGAAAAACCATAGAAAACTGGATTAATGATTGAGAGTAAGAGTTTTTCAGCCCATGAGCAAATGATCAGTGGAAATTATCGTGTTTGATCATCCCTGTCTGTCCTTGTCATTGTTGTGCTGATGGTTTTCTCTTTATGACATCCTATGGATTATATTCGGCATAAAGGATTTTCTTGATCCGTTGTCTAAATGTTTCCAAGTAGACTGTCACACTTGTAGATACTGCAACAGCATTAATATCAGTAATACCAGTTGTAAAATATTGTATGGACCTAGGACAAAGATGTACCCATTGGAGAATTGTGGAGTATTTTTCTTAATTTGCTCTTTGTGTATATGAAAATGGGTAAATATTCATCATTACACTGCATTTCCTCTTTAGATTACATGCTGTACAATGAAGACCTGGCTATATATTTCTTATGTATTATGATCGCCATAGTAAAGCAGTTCCCCAGGATTTTGCAGGCTTTTTTGGGATTGTTGCAATTAAATTGTGGGATAAATCTTTTGAGCTCAAACTCAAGTCAAAACAGTGAGCACGAAATTTTACAATATAAAAGTGCACAGAAGAACATTGATGAATATCAATAACAATGACAAGCCGTGTACTATTTTTTAGTACCTGTGACAAAATTTAAAAAAAAGAGATGAATGATAACTGAGTTGGTTCATTGAGATATACTGTACATGTATGATGTTTACTTTCCATTGAAAAATTGCAATGAGTGGACAAAATTGCAAGAATTCACACGGATCGGTTGAATTTGCGTGAATTGTTGTGACCACAACATCGCAGCTTGCTGGAGGGACTGATTGAGTGGCTGACCTGCTCTTAACCCTTGATGGCTGGGCGTCTGTTTTCAAATGTAGCTGAATAATTCTTGATAACTCCATGTTATGTTATGTTACGTAGTTTCCTGGAGTCTGGAGTTTTGGGGGTTTTTTTTGTCTAAATGATGAACTTGGTAGTCTCATCCAAGCATGTTGCATAAAACAAGTCTAAGGACTTTAGATTCTGCAGATACTCTAGAACAAACAAACAGGTATGAAAACGTGTGCCCCAGCAGCTCCACACAGGTTTTCGTACAGGATCGATCACATGCCATTAAGTAAATCTAATAAAGACCAGTTTCTGGAATAAAGTAGGTGTAAAAGTGTATCTGTTTATTTACTTACTTAACTACCTATTACTATGAGTAAATGGACTAATGCTGTTTTAATCAGTGGGTTGTTTGATTTAGATTGAACAATGGGGATATTGTGAGGCTAACGAGATGCTTCCTTTGAACATTTAAAATCAAATGTGCTATTGTGTGTAATAGGTGTTAACAGGGTGAAAATCGTGGCGATGAAAGGATTAGCAACAGCTTTCACCACATGAAAAAAAAAAACACTACCCACCACCCACTCGTGTAACTGTAGCTTGACCTTTGGACAGATGTGTCTACATCAAGTGGACTTGAAGCTGCAGTTGTTAGCAGCCCTCCTCAGTCATCAGTGGACTTCGTTTGCTGAGTGTTGCTGTACGTGTTGGCTGCTCCGTGTTTCAGAGTGAAACAGTTTTGTGCGATAGGTGAATTTGTTGTCACGATTATTTTCTGTCAGTAATGATTCTTTGTTTTCTTATGGAAATTTGCTGTAATTTAGTTTTCTGTCCGACTCTCCATTGTTTTTTCATGCCCTGATTGTGGCACAATCATCTGGACGTTACAGCACTTTGGTACAGTAGCATGCACTTGGTTATGGTTTCCTGATGTGACGACTTTCTGTTCTGTTTTCACACCAGTTTTGTGCGTCATTGTGTGCTGGGTTTTTTTGTTAAACCATGTTTCACAGGTACAAAGCTGGGCTGTTGATGTCTTTTTAGCTGGCTGTGTTTAATCTGTGGCCTTTTCACATTAAGGAAGGTGCTGTTTGTTGACTGTTAGTGCTAATTTTGTCTTTTGTACATGTACAAGTTCACAGTTGGTGACCCTGTCTCTTTTTTATCTTTTTGGGTTCTCAGTGAGGAGCTGGAGCGTGCTCAGTGAGGTTGGGAAGACGTCATCATGGCAGTCTCCACTCAACTGGGCTTACTGCTTTGGAAGAACTTCACCTACCGACGGAGACAGACTGTAAGTACTTTAAATTACTGACCCATAAGAACAATGAACTAGATGAGTACACGGTACAGTATATAAATATAAATGTAAATATATATTTTTTCCCATTCCCAAGAATTGTTCCTTAGACCTTATAATTAAAATATTTCGTTCGCAAGTCTTAGTATCACATACAATATTTGGTTGTGTATGCTGTCATGCAGAATCATTAGGGTAGTTTAATAGTTTATTTTCATTGTCCTCTTGTTTGATGTAAGCTGTGTCAGTCCACAAAAGCCTAAAAAAGTAAAATGGAGGAGAATCTGTTCATTCATGTAATTTGCCTTTCTCTCAGTGACATTTTCAGTGGATGTACTTTGAATCAGAGTTGACTTTTCCAGCAGCACATGACCAGTCATAAGGGCATTACAAAGGCTTTCTTGAAGTTTATGTTTATGGTTCCAATGCAGCCCACAACATTGGAAATGATGTAATTCTCCTCCGAGCTATTTGGACTGAAAAGCATTACAGTTTACAGTGAGTCAGTCAAAGATGTGATGATGACACATTTACATGTAAGGTCCACTGTCCATTTACCATCTTGTGCCGGTTGATGCCCACACACTCAAAGTTATGTAAATCAAATTCAGTTCTGAGCTGAAGCATAGTGCCTCTCTATATGTGAGGAGGCTCATCTGCACACAATTAAGCCATTTGATCATCAAGCAGAAACCTCAGAGTGACGGCTAGGGCTGCTTAACAATCAGCCCAATTATTTCCAACAAAGAGATACAGAGCGTGTTCTAAGACAGTGTCTTTATTCTTTATCCCCACGCTGCATGTCTGCCATGCTGGTAAAGGCTGCGACGGGCAGCTGAAGTAGAGGGGGCCATATGGAACAGATGGACAAACCCATAGTCCTCTAAACCCTGCAGATTTCTCGCTCCGTCTCCCCTTATTAACCCATATACTTTACCCAGACTCATGGTGGGATTACTGTTTACAGTGGACATCAGCTGACATACACACGCACATACACACATAACTCCTCTAAAGCAGTAGACATTACCTTAACTGAACTGAAAATACACAAAAAACTGCAAAGCACAAATGAAAGCTCGGCGCTACCTTGTAATGATTGACTCATTTGTTTATTGTTTTTATACCCCAAGAGTGCAAACCCCGCTTTTATTTGTCTGATTGACGCCTGTCACCATCCGTTTTTGTCTTCCTCTCTTAGATTCAGCTGCTGATTGAGATCATCTGGCCCCTTTTCATCTTCTTCATCCTGATCTCAGTCCGGATACATTATCCACCCTACGAGCAACATGAATGTAAGCAGACAGGAGGGGAGGGAGGGAGAGAGGGTGGCACTTGACCAAAGCTTTTTTGAGGCATTTTATATTCACCTCAAACACAATGGTCTTTAAGTCTACTGCTCGAAGACACTGTCTATTTTTTGGAAGTTGTTTGCTTCTTGGTTCATGTCAAGATCAACATGTTACTAATCCAAGGTTTCCATGTTGTCGGTTGGATTTGTCAATATTTGCTTGCACTTCATGGACATGTGATAGGACCTTTAGCTCCTGGAAAAGGGAATTGCAATGTAATTCGTCAGCAGAACTGGTTTCACAACTTTGACCACGTTTCAACTCAATAAAATTATCGCTGGTCGAAAGCATTTTTAGGAGGGAGCACAGTTACCTGGAACAAATCTTCCGAAGACATATTTATTGAAATCCTACAAGTATAGTGAGTGTAGTTGATTTAAATCAGAGGGGTTTGACACCAAATTTTATAAAAACTTACGTGCTCCTGCTTGTGTCGAGTGTAATCATTATGAGCTTGCATGTGATTTTGTTGTTGTCCACCAAACCATTTCCCTTGGAGCAAAAGCAATAATACCAAATAACAGTTTATCACAAGTCACTCCAAACCCTGTTAACCCAGTAAACTTAAAAGAAGTGGGTCAACCTCCTGACCTCCCGCTCGCCGTCTATACTTATCTTTTCAGCGTAATAGCTCATTAACCTCAGTAAATTGTAGCAGTAGCAGTAAAGCTAGCTGATAAGAGTACAAGCAATTGTAAAGATAATGTCAGAGCTTTTTAAATCTGACTGCAAAGCCAGTAGTGATGGTCTGTACGTTATAGTTTGGGTTATAGTTTAGCCAAAGGGCCTCTTAACTGTTGTTTACAGATATTTATGCACAGTGTAAAACCTTTTAGTGGTTTAGGTTTGTTTGGGGACGTGTAGAATGGAATAGACAGCACCCCCTAGATGGAAAGACTCATCTGATTTGCAGGAATAACAAATATCTTACTGATTATCAATTTCAATGATGATTTTCTGCTTTATTGCCTCTAAATTTAACACTGATCATAAAAATTATATGCTGTCCCGTTTCCTTTCCAGGCCATTTCCCTAACAAGGCCTTGCCCTCAGCGGGTACCCTGCCCTGGGTACAAGGCATCATCTGTAACGCCAACAACCCCTGCTTCCGTAATCCTACTCCCGGCGAGAGTCCCGGGGTGGTGGGAAACTTCAATGATTCTATGTGAGTAACATGGCCCTCTTGCTGATCCATAGTTTAATCAATGCACTGCTGTGACCATTTCAAAGCAGTCACAGTCGAGGTTCTGTGTAATTTTGTGATACTAATATCTAATCTTTTTGTCAACATAACTGAAAAAAATTGAGGAGAGGTCACTTCAACGTCATTTTCAACGGATGTAAAACAGTCTGTCTAATTTAGTCTCCTTCTCATCTCTGCAAACATCACCAGAATCTCCCGTCTGTTCACCGACGCCAAGAAGATCCTGCTGTACACCCAGAATGATAAAAGCTACGAGGGCTACAAAGGCCTGCTGAGGGCCCTCAGGAAGCTGCAGAAGAACACTGCTCGTAAGGACAAACCTTTGATGTTTTGTTTACTTTGTGTCATATTAGGTTCTTGAATGACCAACCGATGAATCAATTCAGTCACCCACCCATTCACATCGATCATCCAGTCCAATGTATTTTTCTTGCAATATGCTCATTTAAACAGAAAAGAACACTCCTACGTAACTGTTTCTGCAGGTATGATCTAACTGTGTCAGTGACTCACACCTACAGTTTATTCACACATTGCTGTTAATGCTTTTAGGTTTCAGCTTGGGAGTTATTCACGTTTATAAAAACATGTTGTTTCCCAAAGAAGCAAGAAGTGGATACAACATGCGTAATCTTGGCGATTATCTTTTAATCCTTTTCTGAAAACAAAGTAGACTGTTCAGTCTACTAACCATTCAGCTACTAGTTTTGGGTATTTGACCAACACAAGACATTCGAGGACATCATCATGGGCTTTGGGAAACACTGATCAACCTTTTTTTTTTTTTTAGAATTTTCTGACATTTTATACAAAAACAACTAATTGATTAATCGAGAAAATATTTGACAGATTAATCGACAATGAAAATAATTGTTAGTTGCAGCCCTGGTACAAAGTGAATGAAGCTTGAGTCATCGCAGATCAATAGATTTAATCAAAAACTGATAAGCGACATGTTTAAAGTGACTTGTAAAGGTCAGTTTTGCAGGATAAACAGCAAAGCTCCAAGTCTTCAGAGCAGTGTTGAGAGTGTAACGTGCCTCTCCCTTATCACTGCCTGCCAGGTGTGGTGGGCCCAGCTCCCAGAGGCCAGAGGGTGTTTCGCTGCTCAGGAAAGACAGAAAATTGCGCACCACCCTGGCAATCATTGTACGATCACTGTGTAAATCCAATAGGAAATGCCAAGTTGTTTAGACTGGAATGCTTCCTGTCTGTGAGGATCAAGTCACAGACGTGCTAAATTCAAGCTGTCTTGCTGTCAGTTTTACCAACGCTTTTAATCAGGATCTTAAATTTTTTGTGCAAGAGGGAGACATTCATGATTATGACCCTGGCTGTCGCGGAGCGGAGAAAGGTCATCTTTCTAAAATAGCTTCTCGTTGATGACTCAACACTGCGCTGACTCGGTCAAAGCAACCTGAAAATAGGAGAGAGGACTGTGTTGAACTCTGCACTTGCTTTACTTCGCTTGAATAGAAGTCACACAAACACATTAACTTTGAAAAAAGATTTTTTCATTTCAATTCAGTACCTATTTCCCTGACATGGGAGGCATGCTGGGAGCAATCTCCAAAGAGGTGGATTTGGTCTTCCAACCGACCACGTGTATAAACACAGCCAGGACAAAAAGAAAACGTGATGATGTTAAAAAAAAAAACTTAAATATTGTTTAAAATGATGGATAATAACACAAGGAATGGCACCACGGAGTGCAGGAACAGTTAACAGCAGTGATGTAACTACTGACATCAGTTAATTGCTATAGTGAAAGGAGGAAGTCTAATCAAACTGGGTGTCCTTTTGTTTGTCCCACCAGTGTTCCCTTGCTGCAGCTTTTCTCTGATATTTAGCTTCTATAAATAAAGCAGTATTAGCTCCGTTTCACATGAGACCCTAATGTAAGGGTAGATTGAGCAGAGTGTACCATCAGAAATTATGCAACAAAGCAGAACAATCAAGCTTCTTGTTGTTTTGACTGCCGTCTGCTCTGTGAGCCCAGAGGTACAATGTGTTATGCAACGGACCTACGAAGCATAGCATGGCCCGTGAAAAGGCGAGAGATTACACGTCAAGGGTAAATGAAAAGAAAAATATGTTTTATTCATTTTTAATTGTAAGAAAGTTCACACGTCTCTTAGTTTGATTGTGTGGTGTGGGATGTCCTCGTTTGCTTTTTTCATCTTTCCTCCATCTTGTGAGCAGCGCACATTAGAGCCCATTAATAGATCTCCACCTTGTCTACTGTCTATGAGTCATTACAGTTAAACTGTAATGAAGGGTCTGCATTGATTTTTTTTTTTTTTTTTATTCAGGCTTGTTTATTATTTTGTACTTTGGCGCATCTGTGCACTTCATCACAATTGATTTCTAAATGCACAGAGCTCAATCCCATATCCTACTCTGCGTTTTGTCTTTAATCCACGTGAGGGAATACACCGATGTAGCTCGGGCGCAGTCATGATGCAGGAGATGGCAAACAGAGTAGTGCTGATGCAGAGTGATGCTATAGGAATAACAGCATGGATCAAAGAGCTGAGAGTGGAGCCCCTCACGTGTCGGTTAATAATTCAGCAGCAACTGGCGGGGTCAGCGAATGAGATTTACACTACGACAGGGAAGGGGCAACTGTGAGGGTCCAGGGACAGGGATGAGCTTTTTACCCCCCCTTCAGGATAAATTACATAAATGACACAGGACGTACATTTATTTTAATCAGGTCTAAAGCATTTCATTTGAGATAGTACATTACAGAATGACATGGCAGATAGATTAAAGGGAGAGAAGATATACAGATATTTGAACATTTCAAGAGCTGAGTCATGCAGCATTTTACAGATGATAGAGGTTTTCTTAATACCAAACAGATAAATGGATAAATTCGGTCTGATCCTCAGTGTTGAGCTTTTCATACGCCACAGGTTTTTTTCCCCCCTTATCTTTCCACCTGTCTTCATAAAAGTGAAGCTGAAAGTGGATTTGCATAATAGAGGAGAACATCTTACATTTTTAGCCTTTCACCACCTTCTTACTTTGTCTGGCTGGCTGCTTCAAAAGATTTCATCTGACTCAAAGGATTGATGTGTCTTTTAAAATGCAGACTTCTGAATTTAACCTTGCAGCCTTGAATGCGGGTGTTACTCAATTTTGCGTACACATACACACACAGATCCTTCTACCTTTGTCTTTATAAGTAACCCCAAGGACTATAGACATTCTTTCCCTATCACCTTAACCGTAAACTTCAGCCCCACTTATCTACCACAATCTTTACTTTACCCATAATCTAATATCTCTAACCTGAGAGGTTAAACCAGGTCCTGCAGGTAGATTTGGGAATATGTGGTTTAAGAGCAATCACAGCCTGTTCACGGACTAGTTTGACCAGTGATGACTCTGGTTGCTAAGCCTGCGGTGTCAGTATTGTCAAATTTAAAATAGGATAGGCACCACCAGAAGCATGTACAGACGTGTAAGTGTTAATGCAGGGCTCGCCCTTGTATCCAGCTGGCTCCAACATAGGAAAATCACACTCAAACAAACACAAATAAGGTTTGTTACTTCTGACGTGTTCTTACTCTCTGCTCCAGATATCTCAGGGGATTTAGAGCACTTAAAGAAAGCCAAACACACACAGAGATAAGATAAAACAAGGAAATAAAATACACATACAAACACTCAAGCACCTTTCCTGACTGCATAAAACTGCGAGACTTTCCATTTTAACGAGGCCGCACCATGCGGTCTGGTCTGTCCTCAAGGGCCTTTGGATGCAATGCACTATGGGAGCTGTGACTTCCTACTGGGACACTGATTAGACCTTATTAGCACTCCCTGGTTGTTCACTCCTGAGAGTTGAGGGCACACACATGCATGCACAGGCACAGGTGCATGATCACACACACACACACACACACACACACACACACACACACACACACACACACTGCTCTCTCTTATATA
>JAJHUR010140022.1:34562-78946 GCA_027495735.1 Lutjanus campechanus | reverse complement strand
TACAGAATGACATGGCAGATAGATTAAAGGGAGAGAAGATATACAGATATTTGAACATTTCAAGAGCTGAGTCATGCAGCATTTTACAGATGATAGAGGTTTTCTTAATACCAAACAGATAAATGGATAAATTCGGTCTGATCCTCAGTGTTGAGCTTTTCATACGCCACAGGTTTTTTTCCCCCCTTATCTTTCCACCTGTCTTCATAAAAGTGAAGCTGAAAGTGGATTTGCATAATAGAGGAGAACATCTTACATTTTTAGCCTTTCACCACCTTCTTACTTTGTCTGGCTGGCTGCTTCAAAAGATTTCATCTGACTCAAAGGATTGATGTGTCTTTTAAAATGCAGACTTCTGAATTTAACCTTGCAGCCTTGAATGCGGGTGTTACTCAATTTTGCGTACACATACACACACAGATCCTTCTACCTTTGTCTTTATAAGTAACCCCAAGGACTATAGACATTCTTTCCCTATCACCTTAACCGTAAACTTCAGCCCCACTTATCTACCACAATCTTTACTTTACCCATAATCTAATATCTCTAACCTGAGAGGTTAAACCAGGTCCTGCAGGTAGATTTGGGAATATGTGGTTTAAGAGCAATCACAGCCTGTTCACGGACTAGTTTGACCAGTGATGACTCTGGTTGCTAAGCCTGCGGTGTCAGTATTGTCAAATTTAAAATAGGATAGGCACCACCAGAAGCATGTACAGACGTGTAAGTGTTAATGCAGGGCTCGCCCTTGTATCCAGCTGGCTCCAACATAGGAAAATCACACTCAAACAAACACAAATAAGGTTTGTTACTTCTGACGTGTTCTTACTCTCTGCTCCAGATATCTCAGGGGATTTAGAGCACTTAAAGAAAGCCAAACACACACAGAGATAAGATAAAACAAGGAAATAAAATACACATACAAACACTCAAGCACCTTTCCTGACTGCATAAAACTGCGAGACTTTCCATTTTAACGAGGCCGCACCATGCGGTCTGGTCTGTCCTCAAGGGCCTTTGGATGCAATGCACTATGGGAGCTGTGACTTCCTACTGGGACACTGATTAGACCTTATTAGCACTCCCTGGTTGTTCACTCCTGAGAGTTGAGGGCACACACATGCATGCACAGGCACAGGTGCATGTTCAGAGACAGAACACACACACACACACACACACACACACACACACACACCCTTAGAGAGCAGGGATGGTAAGGATGTATGTAACACACACTCACAACTCAAACTCAAATGGCACACACACTTCTGTGCAGTAAGGGAGAGCGATGCAGTGCATGTGTCCCCTGAACACACAGAGACACACTGTTCTCTTTCACTTCCTCCCATGGGGTATTCAGTTCTGTCGAAGCAAAGTGCTTCCTGTTTGCGTGCATGTGTGTGTGTGTGTGTGTGTCATCTGATATGATAGCAAGTAGAAAAAGATTTACTGGAGATGAAGGGAACGGAAGTCGAGATGAAGGAGTAGTGGGAAGCTATTTTAAAATAACCAGTGAAAATTCAACATGGCATTATTAAATTGTCAACAGACTTGAGGAGACCAGAACAGTAACAGTTTATTCTGTTCATCTAAATAATCCAGGAAAGTAGAAGAAACAATCAGTTAAGTTTGATTTAATTTAAAAGTACAGAGTTACACTGCAGATAAATGCAGCGCTGTTAAAAACTAAAATAACAGTCTGCGGTGCACCGACAGCCTGTAGGCTGCAGGAGCTATTCCTGTTCTCTGTGCATGATTCCTCTTAACTAGTTTCACCCAAGTTCCAAAGCAGCTAGTGGGCAACATGGGCACAAAGCGTCACAGGGTACAGAAAATTAGGTGAAAGGTTGAGCCAGAGAACTTTAGGAAGGAAGAGAGTTTGAGAGAGAGAGGAGGCAGCAACTGGACCAAAGTGGAACGCCCTGTAGTAACCCCAGCTAAGAACAAAAATTCATAGCTGAGGAGAAGAGAGCAGTGCGTGTGTGTGTATGTGCGGGTGTGTGTGCGAATGAGTGTCTGTGAAACCACAGCTGACTCAGGCCAGATTCAGAAATGGTTTGACTTCTTTGGAATGCAACAAAAGTACAAAAAGCTCTCAGAGTGCAGAGAGGACAGTGTGCATCTGTGTTTGTCAAGTTGGCGATATCCAGATCCATCATTTGATTTGGAATCAATTATTTGATTCTGGGGATGTCACAATTTGAGTATTAAATTCAAAATTGATTGAAAAGAGCTTTCAATTTTTATCATCTCAATTTGAGTTGAATTATTAATGTACTTCATCATGTTTTTGTTTATTGAACATTAAATCAGAGTTCCTTCACTGGGATTTCCACTTGTTATGTAATTTCTGAATTATTGGGCAATTTTAAGCGTTATGCTCTGGACAAGGAAAGTCTGGGAAGATGGCAGATAACAAGGATGTGTTTCATAACTCATTTCACACGGTCATTGCCTGAGAAAATGGTTTGCAGCCCAACTTGATAGTGGAAAAGATACAAAACTTTTTTTTTTCTCAAAGTGGGTTTTGTGTCTCATAGTTGATTGACTGCTTCTGTTTTTTTTGTTTTTTTTTAAGGTTTCAAGCTGAAGGACTTCTTGCGAGACAATGAGACCCTTTCCCATTTCCTGCACCACAACGCCTCGCTTCCTCGTCACGCGCTGAAGCAGATAGTGGAAGCTGACGTCAATCTGGAAAAGGTAGAATATCATTATTTCTTGTGGCACGCCTCCATCGGCGCCTATCTGTATCGTATTGCTGCCGCTCATATCGCTCCAGCACCAGAGCGGAAACAGTGCAGTATTATTGTATGTGTGTGGTCTTTTTGTTTAGTCCTTTTCACATATGAGATAATCACACTCCCCTGGCCACAGTGCTTGTGCATAAATCCAGTGACCTTGGCTTGACAGTATCTGTTGGGCCACAGGACTCCGCTGTGGCACAGCTAAGCTCTTAATACCCGGCAGAAAAATCACAGTGGGTGGGGGGTGGGTGGGTGCCGTGTCTGCTGGGCCCCCCTTCTGTCTGCCTCTTCCTTATATTTTCCCCCTCAAAAGTAAATTTTTATTATTGCAATCCCCTTTGCCCCTAATTTAATTCCTCTGTTCGTATGCTTCTTTTTTTAGCTGACACGATGATCTATTTCACATTAACACACACACACACACACACACACCTCATCTTCTCCCATTCAGATGGAGTTTTATTTGCACCACCCAATATCACACACATATGCTGACTGATTCAGCTACCCAGGCCCACCTCAACAACAGCGCCCAAAGCAGCCCACCACATCATCCCCGCTTTGCAATTGGAGGGCTTCCGTCACGTGACCACTCCTCTCCCCCTCTCCCCTTCCCCCCTCATGTCTCCTCACGTGCAGAGACAGAGGCTCAAAGACAAATTCACGTTACACCATCTAATTCTGTTCTTCCCATCCCTCTCTCCCAGACATCTATTGATCAGAGCAGGATGACGATTCAGTAGTCCAGGAAGGTCGCCATGAACATTGTTTAAGGAGAGGAATGAAAATTAAGGGAGGCTTATCGCTGCCTTGCCCCTTGTTATATGGAGTAACAGTCATTTTGACATTTTTTTTTTACAATCATTTTGCACCAGTGAGATGTATGAGAGCAAACACGAGATGAGCATAAGAATCTCTTAAGGGAAAAAAATATGTTCTGAGTTCTCTACGGTACGATTAGTCTGATTCTCAATCCTTCAAACTCACTGCAATAAGCCCCTGATGTTTTTCCAATGAAAAGATTACCAGTTGTGACTGTGTGTGTGTGTGTGTGCGTGAGTGTTTACGGTTTGTAGTCTGATAGACATGATGGCACAACACAGACTGGTCAAGGACGTTTAGATGATAAGTCAATGTGCTCTCTTCTCGCTCTCCGTCGCTCTCTCTCACTCACAAACACACACAGACATACACACTCATACATGAACATCTCGACTCTTTCAGAGAAGACAGAGCCTCTGTCCAGAGAAAAGGACATTCTGTTTTTCCGCCTGCACGGTCGCAGCTGTGCGTCCTCCTCCAACTAATGTGGTTAACACTTGAAAAACGAGAGGAGAGAAGCTTGTTTTTAAAGATTCCGTTATCTAAAAAAAGGACAAAAAATGCATTTTTTAATAATCAGATGAGTCTCTAGTAGTAAGTTGGAATTGGATTACATCTCTTGTCAAATAGCTGTGCTGGAGATGTCCTTGGCGAGCCCCAGCATTTGACATTCATAACATTTCTTCCCCTCACGGTTGCTCAGCGATGTCTTTCTGTGAGCAGGATTGTTTTGTTCTCATGGTCAGGTCAGGAATGTTTTGGACGGATACACGGTGGTCTTTTAAGAGTCAAGAACAGCCACCAAGGGGACTCAGTGATGAAACCGTGTTACTCACCACATTTTAATGCATTATTACTTGTGAAGGCAAAGTGAATAAGAATTTTTTTGGAAGGGAAATAGAAGTTATTCACCTCTAAATTTGTATTGGCAGGACACTCTACTCTCCTGTTGTTGGCTGTTTGGTTGTGAAACACTTATTTTGTACTATTTGATAATGACTCCAATTTGAGATCTGTGTTGTTACATTAACACCAAATTAAATCAGACAAGCGAGATATTTTTCTCTCCTCCTCACGTGGTGTTTTTCTGGGCTCTTTCTGAACCTCTTTGCTCTTTTTGTTCTCTGCCCAGGTGCTGACTAAAGGCTTTGGCTTCCACCTCAGAGACCTCTGTAACACCACTCCCCTGGAGGAGTTCGTTCACATTGCTGACCACAACGTGACCCTTCTGACTCAGGAAATCATCTGCAAGTCCTCCAGTGACTGGCTAAACAAGGCGCAAAGTCACTTCCTGTCCAACTTGGACTTCCTCAAACCAATCCGGGTGAGTTTTTCCACTGTGTCAAACACATCGAGTGGTTGCTGTTTTAAAATGGATTTTAATTTTAACACTGCAATCAAATATTTTTAACAACGTGGATCTTATTTTCATAGTTTGGGCCATGCATCTGGTTATAATAACATTTTGCTCACCAACTTAAAACCTGAGAAGATGATTTAATGAAAAGAAGAAAAGTCTGACAAGTAGCCTGTCAGACTTTTAGCTTGTCAGTCAGTCAGTTTGTCTCCCTACTATTGCACAGTTGTGTTGACATATTTCACAAGGATGTGGTATTTTGTCCACCGGACCAGGAGGACACTCCCTTCCCATTTTAAGTGGAAAGTACATTATATCATCACTGACCTATGTTACTTTACTGCCACATAGTTGGACATCCCCCAACATAAGCAAGATTATGTTTTATTAGCACAGATATTCCCGAAAAAATGCAATATACTTCAGTCAGCTAGGAGTCATATATTGTTTGGGAACTTGTCTCAGCAGAAATATTTGGGAGTTATTGCTATTTATTTGCTTCAACACTGTTTCCCATTAACAACCCGGGTGTTTACAGAAGATGAGCTGGGACATCACGAACAAGTGCACACACACACACACGCACAGATATACAAGAAAAAATGCAAACACACATCCGCATGGTGGATGGTTTGTGGTTGCACTTCAGAGTAATTGCCTTTTGAGGTCATTTTACTGTCACTGCTAACTGGGAGCCACTGACTGTGACACTAATGTTATGTGACAGGAGGAGTCACTGTTTGTATAGGTCTGGCCTGAAATTACCAATCAAAGCCCGACCTCAGTATTCAAAGTTAATCCCTGGTCCCTCGTCTTTTCCGCTTACTCTGAAACTTTGCGCTTTCCCTTGTTTTCTTTACTTGCTTTCCCTCTCGCTCGCCTCCTTTGTCTGTCCAGCGTCACCTCTCCTTCGCCTGTATCTTCCCGGACAGCCTGTCCTCTTCCCATAAAAACCCGTGACCCAAATGTGAGTCACGATGGTGAAGGATGGCAGGAGGTGAAAGAAACATGTGCTGTAGTACTGAGAGGAAGAAACAGACAAAGGAAGCGAGACAGAGTGTATCTTTTAAAAAAAAAAAAAAATCACTGTTTTTGAAATATATCAGGTCAACAGTGCTCAATAAATAGCCGTGCTGCATTTGCTGTGCTGTTGAAGAGATTAGAAAAGCTGCTCCCTCGTCATCATGATATGAGAATGAAATCATCCTCTGGCTCACTGTGAACCTGATTCACCCCAAAACACATGTTGCTCTTTGGCGAAACTCTACACTTTAATAAACTTGAATGCAAGAGCGGAAATTCCTCTCCATAAAGTAACAAGTTGTGTAAAAAGTGAGGGCAAGAAACTCTTGCACAACTCAACTTTCTCCCATTAGTTACTCTGTATGTGGGTGTCTGTGTGTGTAAGAAAGAAATTGTTAAAGTAAAGAGAGGGTGAAAAAGAAAGAGTGAGCAAACGAGAGAGAGAGAACGTACTAGAAAGCCACAGTATCTTTCGGTCTTCCTAGACGGCTGTTCAGTCTTCAGCGACACCTGTGCTTTATCGAGTGTCAGACCTTCCAGCAGCTGACAGCTTAGTGTGATAGACGAGAACACATACGCTCTCTCTCTCTCACACGTGCACACACACACTCACACACACACACACACACACACAGCCCTTTTGACTGAAAGGAACACAGGGGGTCAAAGCCTGACCTGTTGTTCTTTCTCGGCTCCCCTCTCCCCTCTCCTTTGACCCCAATGTTATTCCTCTTCTTTCTCCCCCACCGCTCCTTTACCGCAGCTTTTTTACCCTTCTCACCTTTCTCTGCCTCTGTGATGAGCGTTTTCCCGTCCATTGTATTGTATTTTGCCATATGAGAATAAACTGTAATGATTCAGAAGTTTGAGAATTACATAACACTAAAGTGAATAAATAGAAAGACTGAAGAGCAGCTTCTTCCCACAGACTGTGAGACCGCTTAATTCATCCTCAGCGCTCCTCCATATAAATGAGTTTGTTCTACATTCATATTTATCTCTTCAACCAATTTCAATCGATCAGTCAAGCAGGAACTACATCCAAATCTCAACCAACTATCCAACCTTATTGTAAATGATGAATAAATTGCCTTGTATCCTTATAGACAAAAAAAATGGAAAGTGTAAATATTAATACAAGACAAAATAAATAACAAATTTCACCAGTGATAAGGAAATTAGAAATCAGCTAACAAGTAACAAATTATATATTGTTTACATAAAACACATGAATTCGAGTAATTTAAATGTTTAAGTTACATTTGTATTTTTCTACAGTTTCTTTTTTTTTTTTAGAAACATTTATAATAAAATTTTATTAAACAGTCTGTAACAGATTCATGGATTTCTTTTTAGACAATAATTTGCCCATGTTGTCCGATAGCAATCCCCTCCCTACTCATAAAGAAGTAGATAAATAAAATAAATAGTATTAATTATAGTTGCATAACTTAAATACAGATAACAGAATAACTGTAAACAGAAATGATGAATGGGTAACTGACGATACACAAAATCAACATGTCAGGCTGACCTTAAAAACTGCCTGTGCACCACAAAGGTCACAGTCCCAGATGGTATTTCTACAGATTTTAATTTAATGACATCTTTTTGTATTGCTGAGGATGTTTTATAAGCCACACTGGCTTCCTTCCTCCAACGCACACCATTTTTTGTATGTTTTATAGTCTTTCTCCAGAATTTCCAGGATTAATTATGCATAAAAAAAACAAGAAAACAGCGTAAAGTCTCTGCAATAAACTAAAAATGCCCTTTCTCTCTAACAGAAGGATGTGAGGTCGGACCCCAAAGTCGTTCAAGAAGTCTCCGCTGCAACAGACTATCTTCTGGAGAACCTGGGGGCACTGGCCGTGGAGGTAAGTACACCACACACACACACACACACTGAACGCTGCCCACACATGTTACAACAGACACCAACAGGACGACCGAAGTATTTGTTTCCAAAGTTCAGTCTTCAGTCGTAATGTTTGTGGATGAAATCAATTTGTACCAAGGATCAGCTCTCTGTGAGGGTATTTGATTTATTGTACACTTAGGTAATATGAAGTAACAGTGAAAGGTTGGGGTCGCTGATTCCATAGACAATATTACAGTAACAGGTATACAGTAAGTACACACGGATTTCAAGTCAGTCAAAGCAAATTCTGACCAAAGCTCGATGTGGGTTTCACAGGTGCAAAGAGCAAAGTTCCTGATGTACAAATCGACAGCAAAAAAAAAAAAAAAGGAGAACACTTAGAGGCTAGAATGTAGAAGAGCTTTTATTAGCAAGTTTGCATCATTGAAAACAAGACTGCTGCATATTACCTAACTACACACTGGTCCTCCTGAAGGTCAGCCAGCTGTTTGCAAATCATTTAAAGTCTGCAAAAAATGATCTTTCTGAAACTTAAATGAGAACAAACAGGCTGGGTGAAGTGTTCCAGTAGTGTGGTGGCACAAGATCCTGACTCAGCCAACAAACAGGTGCACTGTCCTCACTGTCTCGCGTACAAACCCAGGATAGGTTCACACGCACTCGCATGCCTGGCCGAAGCTAATGTAACCCAGTCTGAGCAGGTGAAATGCAGTAAGAATGGAGAGAAGCAGCAGTCAACGGTGCAAAAGTGCACACAAAACAACCCCCTGAGTTGGCAAAACATAAAGACTCAACTGTGTGTGTGTCTGTGTACATTTGCGGGCATAATACCATTTCCTGTGCAAGCAACTGTGAGAAAATGAGTTTGTCTTTTTCTCTTTCTTGTTGCAGCCTTCACCAATCCTTTTTATTCCCTTTCACCATGTCAGGTTCTTTTTTGCTTGGTTGCTTGGGTGTAAAAGGTAGAATTGGAAGAATATTAACCAAACCATTCTTGCATAACTTCATCCTGGGTTTCATCATGATTTGTTTGTGTCTAAACCTGCTCATTGATCTTTTGTACTCCTGTGGAGACCTTGCTGGTACCACAGGTATGACACAGTGGCATATTCACTGAAAGAGCATCTATTTAATCTGATTGTTTCGTCGCTAACGGAAATCATTCCTCTTCAGGGTGTATTACTTTATTTGAGGCAGATTATATGGGTTTGTTCAGCTGGTTGGTAAATGTGGTATGAGGCTGGCAGAACAGAGAAACGCACTCATGTAACCTCTCTTTCCTAACCAGTAATCATCTGTAGCCTGTTTCAATCCAGGGCTTATCACTGTTGGAAGGCAAAAAGAACCACAGCGATAATGTATTTTCAAAATGTCTTTCAGTAGTGAAGAAAAAGCTCATTCTCACATTGACCGCCATGTGACAAGCCACATGCAAATTCTGCAAGTGGAGCGAATACATTAAAAAAAAAACTTTCTATGCACTGTCAGACCTGTTTTAAAAAGGTTGCAGTATATCATAAAAAGGATAGAAAGAATAAACAGTCATAGCCTGCCGAAATGTCAGTCCAAGAAAGTCTAAAACAAGTTTAGTTGCACTAAATTCTCAGTTAAAGCTCATCAGTAGCATTCAACAGTCATTTGTCCTTTTTTAAAAACATGTTTATTGATCTTGAAAAGTGGCATAGAAGCACAGCAGAACAAACACACAAACAACAACAAATGCGCAGGAAAGAAAAACAACAAAAGAAAGGAAGAAAAAAAAATTGCATTTCACAATTACACAGAAGCTTCAAGGTATTGACTTATGTCACAGCTGAATTTAATTCAGTTAATTAAATATTTAATCAGACTAAGGACAGGTTGCCAGATTTTCTGAAAGAATCCCTCTCTGATTGACATAATCTAATTTTCTCTAGATGTGATAGATTTCCTAATTCCTTCCTCCACATTTCAAACATCTGGGACTTTTCAGATTTCCAGAGTCATAGAAGCAGTTTTCTGGCTAACGGTGTAGATGGAGAATTGACCTGGGCATCATTCCTATCTTTAATTCTACCCGACTCAAATACCCCAAGTAGAACCATCCATGTCCTTGATTTGTAGTTGCTAAATCCTAGTTTGTTGTGGTGCTCTCCTGACCCCTTTTCTCTTTCTGAAGCCTGCTTTATGATTGATGATAATAAAGGAAAAATTTTCCTTCCCTCACAAGCCCGGCAAATGTGTACTGTTTTGAATAATTTAATCTAATTTAATCAGCATGCCTCTCGGAAACATTAGTGACATTTATCGTCTTTGTATTGTTTGCCCTAAGTAGCTTAAGCAGTTGCTTAGCAAAGGAGGGAGCGTGTAAATAAACCCTAGTAACCTCTCTGTTCCAAAACCCGATCACTGTCACGGAGAAATCTACAACCTGATATCTGGACGGAAGATCGATTAGAGTCTCTACAACTGAACCTCTTACACATTTAAAGTTTATGTGGCCAGGATGCAAAGATATGTCATTTTAACCTGATCAGCCTGATAATTTGGAGCAATTTTATGCAAGGCTTTACACGGATGTTAATTATCAATATGCTTAGGTCTGTTTGCCTTTTTACTGCTTTAGATTGACCAGTTTAGTTCAGTTCAGTTCTTACGAGTAGGTTTACATTGCTAGAGAGAGCAGGAGTCTAATAAAATTCAGGCTATGACCTGGTTTGAATTTAGTTAAACTGTATGATTTCATGTTAACAATTAATTCTGATCGGCCCCTGAGCTGTTCTGGTCTGAATAGCAGTGCGCTGGAGCAGAAATTTGAACTTTAGTAACCTCATGCAGGCTCTGCTACGAGGTTACTCTAGGACGATCCTCCTCTGCTGCCTGCCTGTCTGTGTCTGGGTGCGTGTGTGTGTGTATGTGTGTTTCTCGCCTAGTCACCCAAGTTAACATGAGCATCATCCCTCCAGGGAAATGACACACACTCAGTCACACAGAAGCGTTTTCAGCACAGTCAAATTAATACCAACTCGCACAGACCAGCTCACACTCATACAAAACTTTGGCAGGCAGAGTCTGTTTCACATGCACAAAGAAGTCAAAAAAAACAACCCAAAACCTATTTTAGAATATATTGGTCTGTGTGCATGTGTGAGCATTTGACTGAAAAAATGTTAAAAAAAAACCAAAAAAAACCAAACAGTCATCACTCTATTTTTGCAGCTACTGTAGAGTACATATGAAAACACTTGCATGCACAACTTTTTAATGGAACACATGTAGACACCACACAGGAAAAACACACACACAACGACCCAGATATGCACCTAGATTAACTCAACACAGACACACATTATTACAGCCAGTTCGAGCAGGAAAGCATGCGGCTGTTTGATGTGGTTCAGCTGCAAAGCGACCGCGTATAGAACCTGCGTCTGTGACCTGAGAAGCAGCAGCTCTGTCAGTCTCACTTTCTCTTTGTTGGAAAACAGTGTTGAATATCTTGTTGACGGGCAGAATGGCAATCACATGCTGTAGACAGTTGATTTGGGAATGACACAAAGAAAAACAGTGTTATTTGTTCTGAAACAAGCATGCACGGCGTGTCAGGAGCTTCTGTGTGTTTGTGCCTCATCCCGCCCATCTATGTGCTAGTGCGTGGATGTGTGTTTGTGTGTCAGCGGAGTGTACAACAGTTGTCAGTATAATAGCGCTCTGCCTGTGGAGCCTGCGGAGGTTTGCCTATTAGAAGAACGACCGACAGTAACCTCTCTTTGTTCTCGCACCTTCCACTCCTGCCTTCTCCGCTGCAAGCTCATGTGATTCTTCCTTTCTTTCCATCTTTCCATCTTTCTTTCTTTCTTTCTTTGTCTGTCATTTTCTATCATATATCTCCTCACATATAAGGAAAAAGGCACGATTTCCTCAGCCTCTGTACCTCACACACAGAGCTGGAGCTTAGCCTAAGCCTAAGTATAACCTCCTGCACTTCACACTGAAGAAACAAAAGCTCCCCTCTTCGTCCGCTTCTTCCTTTGTTTTACTTTGCACGAAAAAAACACAAAACCCCTCCTTTCATTCCTTTCGTATCACGAGTTGGTGACATAATTGCATGTGCAGTTGACCAGTTTAATGGGGAAGTTGTGATGACTTGTCTCTTGACCTGTAGTAACCTCTGTGTGAACCAAAATGAACTCCTTGCTCCCTTCAGCCTGACGTAACACTGATTTGATAGTTGAGGTTGACAGAAGACCAGCGAGGACCATTTCTCTCGACACTGGAGGACTATGACAAAAAGCCCTATGACTTATTTATTGTTAAAGCAATGTCAAGCACTTGTTGCACTGCTCACAAGGGAACGAAACAAATATTAGGTCTGTTTACTCCTGACTGGGAAGACATTAATAAGGAATCCCTGAGCAGGAAAAAAACAATTTATTTTCCCCCCCATGCAAGCATACGCTTTGCATTACTGTGGAAGACTATTGAAACTTTAGTAGTTTAGTTAATCTAACTAAGTTTCATTTCAGGAAGAAAAAAAAAAAACTAAAAGATTGCAATTTCCAAATTGCTGAAGGCACAACATTTAGTAAAGCTGAAATATCATTTCAAATTCAACATTGTCATGCTGCAGAGATCTTTAAACATCTTTGTTTGGTAAAGATACCCACAAAAAACACACAGATTTTCGATGAAAATGAGAATAATTATCTAAAAAGCATATAGCAATATAGCAACATCAGTCATGATAATTGCATTAAGCCCTATTGCCAACAACACTTAGCTATAATAGGACTGTTAATAGTAGCTGAGGAGCAACAGTACAAGTAATTTGTGTTGAAATAACTATAATAATAAGACAGCAGTACTGCACTGCCCTTAAACTTTCAGCATTGAGAATTTTGGACAAATATACAGTGGAGAGGTAAACCCATGAACACCAGCAAAAGGAGGACAGTGCCACGAACATACAGCATCGTAGCTGCTTTTTATGTAACAAACAGTGCGATAACATGTAAGTAACACTCCAATCTACATGTTATACCTTATCTGATCTCTCTAGCGAGAGAGCAGAACCACACACAGACACATGTACGCACGCAGAGGGGGGGCAGATAGGACTGGGAACAGCAGTTAAATTTATCTTAGTCAGACAGACGACTAAGTGCGAAGTGTCTCCGCCCCGCAATGCAACACTTGACTCGGCCATGTCTAGAATACCACTCATAGTGCAGATGATAACCTTTAATACCTTCAAACCTGCAGCCTCACGCTCACAGGGTTCATATAAGCTGCCTCTGTTGTGACAGATGATAGCCTTTCAAATGAAAACATATTAGTCTAACTCCTCACACTGCGAGTTACACTACATGAGACGTGTGGGATTCACTGACGGAAGAAGAAGCGTGTAGGGAGCTAGTTGGAACACATGTTGTGGGACTGATATGACATGCAGCGGGCTCAGCAAACTCATAAACAGCACAGAGGCACCTTGTTCTGTGGCTGGATGCTCATATCATTTAGGACTAATTTCACAGACATGGATCCATTCCACAGAAATTATTTTCTACAGAGTTCTGCTTTGTTAAAAATATCAACTTTTCATCATTTTCAGAGAAAAGTATATACATTCTTTACTCAAGTGGAAGTACAGATTTTTTTTGTACTACCTCTGTCGTGCATGATGTGCACTGATAGAAACACCAAGGGATTGTCTTTTCTCTGTCTTTGTCCCATCCATCTTGATGTTGGAAAGGCGGCACACAGAGATACACACACACACACACACAAAAATAATAATAATTCCCCACAAATAGATCAAAACTAAAATAATGAGCCCGTTCTGAAAATGTAATGAGTAAAAAGTACAGATACTTGTGTTAAAATGTAGGAAGTAAACTGTAATAATGCACAGTAGTGAAGTATTTGTTCTTCGTTACTTCCCACTTCTGGTCTTTTTTAATTCACCTTAGTGCTTGACAGTAAAAGACGCCTCCAGCCACATATCCCAGAACGAGAGTAATAATTAATTGTCTGAATATTAGATTGTATCATGTTTAAAGGCAATATCAATCATCTGAAATGTGCTTTGTAAGGGGACACCCACAGTATTTGTGCAGCCAGCTGATGATGAAGACACAACAATGTGTTTGTGGTTGATTTTCCTATTTAGCTATTAGTGTTGTTAATCTTGTAAAACCTGTTTTTCTTTTCCTTTTACTGAAAAGGCTACCAGCTATCAATGTGTCTTGCTGATGTGCCTGCGTCTATTTGTATCCCCTAGCTTATCAACATTTGGACTTGTAATGATATACTATACAGCTACAGCCATCATCATGCTAATATGTCTGCGTGTGTCCCTCTCGCTCCAGCTTTCCAGTATGAATAGTTGGAAGGATATGCGTAAGGAGATCCTGTACCTGACAGCGAATGCTACAGGCTCTCCAAACCAGATGTACCAGGCTGTGTCACGTATCGTATGTGGACACCCCGAGGGAGGCGGCCTCAAAATCAAGTCTCTCAACTGGTATGAAGACAATAACTACAAGGCCTTATTCGGAAACCATGGCAACGACAGTGACAGCGAACCTCTCTCCACTTATGACAACTCTTCCAGTAAGTGTCCAAAGCTTTGCAAAAAAAATCTTCTTTTTTTTTTTTTACTTCAGACTTTTAACTTTTTTTACTTCAACAGACAAGCTTCAAGATTCTGAATGTCTTTTTTTATCGTATAGCTCCCTATTGTAACAACATGATGAGGAGCCTGGAGTCGAGCCCCATTTCCAGGATGATCTGGAGAGCTCTGAAGCCTCTGCTCATGGGGAAGATCCTGTACACCCCAGATACTCCTGCAACACAGAGAATCATCCACGAGGTACAACAAGACCCCTCTCATCTCTAAAGACCAGATTCAAGAAACAAAGTCCCTTTAAATGAATTGAATGTGCTTGTGTGTGTGTCACAGGTTAACAAGACCTTCCAGGAGCTCGGCGTGCTGAGGGACCTCGGAGGGATGTGGGACGAGATGAGGCCCAAAATCTGGAACTTCATGGAGAACAGCGACGAAATGGACTTGGTCAGGGTGAGTGTGAATGCGCTGACAACACACGCACACACATCAGAGCTATTTGCAGCGTTCTTCCTGTTTACATGAGAGATTTACAGTAAGGATGGTAATCTGTACATCCCTGTGACAGAAGTATAATTATATGTCTGATGTATCCACCCAGACTTCTTCAGTGTCTCCAATATCTGATTGACCCTGAATGTCACAAAAGTGGTTTATTCTCTTGTGGGTTCTTCCCAGGATGATTAAAGTACTGTAATTGTGGAGAAAGAGGACAGAGGCAAAGAGAAGTATGAAGTGTTTCATACTGGCTGGTGTCTTTTTGGTAAACATAAGAGAGAGATGCTGATAAACAGATCGATAATTCAGCTTACAGGGAGAAAGAGGTTAGGTCAACCTCAAAACTTAATCAATTATATTTAAAAAAGCATGATGTGAGTCTGGCAGCAGTCTGAAACCATGAAGCAACACAATCATTTATTTGTTTTCTCTGATCATCAAAAGCGCGCAAAGTGTTGGTTTTCTTGTACACAGAACTATTTGTTCCGTCCAGATTAATGGGTATAAAGTTACGGTCACTCTACCAGAATAAACCTTTTACCATCATGCTCTTATGAAAACATTCTCTATCAGATGGTGTATAGATCATAACATGGCTCTGACTTTTTTTTTTTCCCTCAACTTGCCTATGCGAATTGCATAAGCACCACTTCCACCTAGTGGTGAAAGGTGATACTGTAAAATAACCTCACAATAGAGATATTTGCTGCGAGCATTAAACATCGAAGAGTCAGTAAATTACAATTGAAAGCATTTTGAAAAGAGAAAAGATTGAATTATCTGTTTCATTTTGAAAAATAACAGTATTGTGTTTTGTATAGTATTTGATTAGATGGCTGTCTCTGCTGTTTTGTATGTCATTAAATAGTTTTATCTCTCAGGGAAACAGAAAAAAAAAATGGCCATAATAGCAGATAATGCCTTTAAAAAATGCCTTGAACTGGATCTCCGAAAATTAGACAATTAAATTGCAGTAAAATAGGTCACAAGCCATACAAAGAGATAAACACACACACAAACACACACAGTGCACAGCCAGAATAAAGGTCACAAAACTAAACAAGCCTAAAGGCAGACAGGGATTATTCAACTGTTTAATTTTTTACTGTTGTCTGACATACATTTTACAGCAAGAGGAAGAAGGTTAATAAGGATTTTAAAGGCTTATGACAGAAAGACCATGAAGCACTTGTAAATGTTGTTTTTTTAGGTTTTCTTCATTATAACAGGTCTTTAATAATAAACTATATAAACCTTTCGTTTTTGCAGACCTTGCTCCAGAATAACGCCAGCGCAGCCTTCCTCAATACCCAGCTCAGTGGTACTGAGTGGCGCGTGTCAGATGTGTCGAATTTCCTGTCCAAGGCCTCAGAGGACCAAAGACCTGCAGGTTCCGCCTATACCTGGAGAGACGTCTTCAACGAAACCGACCAGGCCATACAGACCATCTCACGCTTCATGGAGGTTAGTGTGTTAATGCAGCATGCATCAACAGTGCTTTCACATGACTAGTTCAGTCTGGATATGCGGGAGTGTGAAATTATACTGCTGTGTAATTGTCCTTGTGTACAGGGAGCGCATCAATAAACACATCTTTGTATGGGTCATAAGTTGCATCTGTAAAATAGCTGTTATCCAATCTTCCATTTAGGTCAAGATGCAAAGAAAAGCTAGAGGGGAAATAGGTTAAATGCCACTTGCACAAATAGGTCATTGCATTACAAAATCTTCCAGTATCTTCTGTTGCTTTATCATGCACTTTAAACGCATTTAGCTCCCGGCACGGCTATTAAAAGTCTTGAAATCAAATGTTCTTTCCTCTTGCTTCCCTCACCAAATTGAATCATTGCCATTCTGAGTGTGTCACCGCTTCCTGCCTCAGCGTAGTGGGTCAGTATGCCAGAGCGGAGCCCCAGCGACACAAACAACCAGCACTGTACCCCCTGCCAAATGTTAATCAATGTTCATGCCCCAATGAATGGGCAATCTTGACTGAGATTCCTGTAAAGTAAACATCAAGGTTCAGCGGTAAATATGAGCTAAAAGCCTTGTGACGTACACCTGATATACAATTATCTGATATATAATGATCAGATAAGCTAAATAAGTAATGATGTTTTCCATTGCATAGACTGATGAATGCAACTGATGATTTGTAATGTGCGTAAATCCACCTCATGACCTCAGACTCCGTTTAGTCTCCTCATCCCTCGGACTACTGTGGATAATGCTAATACTAATCGTTTAAAAAGACATTAACTTGACGTCGGTTAGGTAACCGCAAATATTAAACACCATGAAATGTCTTTGACTAATGTCTTGCAAAACAACCCACTGGCCTACTGACTGTGTCTCACCCATAAAGGAGCTCATATAATGTGTGTAAACTGACATTTCCCCACAACAAAAACTATGTCAAGGCCTTGAGTGACTATATAAGTCTGTCATGCCTGTAGCATTATGAGCTCTCACACTGTTTTCATTGTGCTTTCTGAACTCATTGGCTTCTCACAGACTGAGTGGATGAGGTATAAGTCAGCTTATGTCAGCTGTGTACAGTATGTGAGAGGCTAATCTGCAGGAGGTCTCCACAAATCAGCTAAACTCTGATGTGGTTCCTCAGTGTCAACCCAAGGAACATGGGTTTGTGTAGTAGGGCATAGAGTTCATCTTTGGTATCAGCTTCTGAACAGTATATGAGAGGAAAACAACAACGACTGTATGAGCATATTGAGATATTTTATCATTTTTTACACAACTCCCATTTAGACCCCACAACAACTCATGCAAATCAGTCACTTTTTGTCAGACACTCAGAGTGAAATATCCTGTAACCGTGCTCTCTTTTCCTCTCAGTGTGTGAACCTGGACAAGCTGGAGCCTGTAGCTAATGAGGAGCGACTCGTCAACAAGTCCATGGGGCTTCTGGACAACCAGAAGTTCTGGGCTGGAATTGTGTTTCCTGACATCACCCATAGCAACAGCACTGACTTGCCTCCCAACGTCAACTACAAGATCCGCATGGACATTGATAATGTGGAGAGGACAAACAAGATTAAAGACGGGTAAGAGGCTGTGTCCAACTAATATTTGATTGCAGATTCTCTGCAGATTTTTATGTTCTTGACTGATTTTCATTTTGCTTTGCAGCTATTGGGACCCCGGTCCCAGGGCAGACCCCTTCGAGGACCTTCGCTACATCTGGGGTGGATTTTCTTACCTGCAGGACGTCATCGAGCAGGGAATCATCAGAGCCGTCACTGGCACTAAGGAGAAGACTGGAATCTACATTCAGCAGATGCCCTACCCCTGCTATGTTGATGACATGTAAGTGACCTCTTTGAAAAGTAAGACGCTAATTGCACCTTTCACTGCGCATTTACTTCATTATGTAAACCGACCTCCTGCAGGAGGCCCCCTACTGGTCGCGGGAGATTGTTGTTTGCATAAGCCTGTTTGAATCATTACAAAATAAAAACTATAAGAGTTAGAGCATTTTCTGCAGTGGAAATTTGAGGTTTCTGTACTTCGTGTCATCATCTTGTAAGCTCTTGATGACGTCATTATGTTACGTGGTGTGAAGTACAAAAGTGGGAGAACAGAGAGGCAGGAAAATAGTGTGTATTCAGTAAAATGTGATGAAATTGTAGTTATTAGATTAATGATGCAAATTCAATATTTATCAGTTATTATGGTTTATTGACTTACATAACCTTTTATTTTATGATTATACAGATTTAAAGGTGTGAAATATTTGAAGATACTCCAAGAAATGACATCACAATAAGCAAAAATACCAACGTAGGCACTTGCAGACCATCTCTATTACAGAGTTCAAGGTATGTAACCAGTGTTTGTCATTTTTTCCACAGTTTCTTGCGGGTGATGAGTAGGTCAATGCCTCTCTTCATGACCCTGGCCTGGATGTACTCAGTGGCCATCATCATCAAGGGCGTGGTGTACGAGAAGGAGGCACGTCTCAAGGAGACCATGAGGATCATGGGTCTGAACAACGGCATCCTGTGGCTCAGCTGGTTCATCAGCAGCTTAATCCCGCTCCTGATCAGCGCCGGCTTGTTGGTGATGTTACTGAAGGTTGGTGTTGCCACAGACTCACAGACATACACGTGTGTGCACGTTGTCATCATGCAGGAATGTCAGCAAATTGTGGAAAACAAGGGAACATACTCACACAAATCATTACTCATATTTATGCTCAACATTTGACTAGATAGTCACTCTGTTTCTCCAATGATCACAGCACGTCATTGTCCAGAAATGTCATCAAATTGTGCAAAACAAATGACATCATGCTGCTGTAACCAGGAAACTATTTAACTTGCCTTCTCCTTTTTTTCCCCCTGCCTCCCTTCTCAGATGGGCAACCTGCTGCCTTACAGTGACCCAGGGGTGGTGTTTCTTTTCCTAGGATCCTTCGGTGTAGTAACCATCATGCAGTGTTTCCTCATCAGCACCCTATTCTCCCGTGCCAACTTGGCAGCTGCCTGCGGTGGCATCATATACTTCACCCTCTACCTGCCCTATGTGCTGTGTGTCGCCTGGCAAGACTACGTGGGCTTTGGAGCAAAAGTTGTAGTGGTGCGTAGAAGAAATTACATTACATTAATCATACATCTGTATACATCCTGTATCTGGATTTTTTTTTTCTCTCTGCTAATCTCTGGCTTTTCTGTTCCTCTCCCAGAGTCTGCTGTCTCCTGTGGCTTTTGGGTTTGGGTGTGAGTACTTTGCCTTGTTTGAAGAGCAGGGGGTGGGCATCCAGTGGTCCAACCTGCTGGCCAGCCCTCTGGAGGAAGACAGCTACAACCTGACCACCTCCATCTGCCTCATGCTGTTTGACGCTGTGCTTTACGGAATAATGACCTGGTACATCGAAGCCGTGTTTCCTGGTGAGTCATGCATAAAGTTTACACATTTTTCCCCCTTAAACTGCTAAATCAATGATGTACAGTTAAATAATACAGATTTTTATGAGATGTTTAAGGTTGTTTTGGTGGTCGGGACGGAAAACAAAACAATTTTCTCTATTGCAGGTCAGTACGGGATCCCTAGGTCTTGGTATTTCCCTTTCACGAGGACGTACTGGTGTGGAGAGAAAGAGAACAAAGACCTTTCCACCCCTCTGTCAAAGAAGGGCAACGCTGAAGGTACAAATCATAATCATTGTAACAGGTCTATATTAATTGACATTAAGTTTGGGAATGAATTTTCAGATATAAACCATGTAAAACCTATGTAAAAATATTTACAAATCAGGACTTGATAGTCTAACAATGGTATAACCATTAGGGCGTAAAATCAAAAGTCAAATTGAATCGTGGGTTTGGAGAATTATGACACCCCTAAGTACCCAAAAATTATATATAAGAGTTCTATTAGTACTTTACTCATTAATGTCTGCATGTTGCTAAAATGCCGTCCTTATCCACAGCTGTGTGTATTGAGGAGGAGCCGGCCCACATCGATCCAGGTGTTTACATCGAGAACCTAGTGAAGGTCTACAGCCATGGAAACAAGCTGGCTGTAGACGGACTGTCCCTGAGGTTCTACAATGGACAGATCACCTCCTTCCTCGGCCACAATGGAGCTGGCAAGACCACAACCATGTAAGATAATACACACATTATCCACAGTGCATCTACGATACTCGTCAGCCAGTAATCTACTCGGTTGAGATGGTGATTGATGCTGACCATTGTGTCCTTGCTTTTCTGATAGGTCAATCCTGACGGGCTTGTTTCCACCCACCTCTGGTACAGCCTACATCCTCGGCAAGGACATCCGCACTGAACTCAGCACCATCCGGCAGAATCTGGGCGTCTGTCCCCAGCACAACGTACTTTTCAGCATGTAAGTAGACTCTCAAGTCTCAGTATCTTAAGATCTGAATGCCAAGAGCTGAATTCTTTGCATACTTTTAGCCTCTTCTGGTTTGGTAATCGTGTGATTTGTTGTAACCCAGGCTGACGGTGGAGGAACACATCTGGTTCTACGCCCGTCTGAAGGGCCTGCCGGAGGAGAAGGTGAAGGCTGAGATGGAACAAATAGTGAACGATGTTGGACTGCCTCACAAACGACAGTCCCGCACCAGTGCGCTGTCCGGTCAGTTTGAGTACTTTTTTCACATTTTTTTTTGGTTGTTTCACAAGTAATATCAGACATGCATGTATGTTTTACATGAAAACTGTCATTCTGATGTTTTCTTCCTGTTGTCTATGCAGGAGGGATGCAGAGGAAGCTGTCAGTGGCTCTTGCTTTTGTTGGAGGCTCAAAGGTTGTGATCCTGGATGAACCCACCGCTGGGGTCGATCCCTACGCACGCAGGGGCATCTGGGACCTGCTGCTTAAATACAGACAAGGTAAATACAGCTGATAGCTGCTTTTTCATCATACGACACGTCTTTTTTAATATTTGATGTGATTAATTCTGAAGTTTGTAAGCTTGACTGTGTTTGTCCCTCTGGCCCTCCATCAGGCCGCACCATCATCCTGTCCACTCACCACATGGACGAGGCTGACATCCTGGGCGACCGCATCGCCATCATTTCCCACGGCAAGCTGTGCTGCGTAGGCTCCTCGCTCTTCCTGAAGACCCATCTGGGCACGGGCTACTACCTGACCCTGGTCAAGAGAGACTACGACCTGACACTTCAGTCCTGCAGGAATTCTGCCAGCACCGTCTCCTACAGCAAGAAGAACGAGAAGGTATGACAGATGCTATGGCGAAGACGTGATTTTAAAAGTCACAAGAAGGAAGGAGATGTTTTATTTAGTCTTTCTCTCATTGACCTGTTCACCCTCTTTGTCTTTGCCTCAGGAGGACAGTGTATCAGAGAGCAGTTCAGATGCTGGTCTTGGCAGCGAACCAGAGAGTGAAACCACTACCATCGGTAAGAGCTGACATTCAATCGGCCACTTTAAAGGTGGATGAGTTTATTCCAGTGTAATGAACCAACCTCTCATTCTTTCTGCCGATTTCTCCTCTGCAGATGTGTCCCTCATCTCCAATGTGATATTCAAGCATGTCCCCCAGGCTCGCCTGGTTGAGGACCTCGGACACGAACTCACCTACGTCTTGCCCTACCAGTCAGCTAAAGACGGAGCCTTTGTGGAGCTCTTCCACGAGCTGGACGACCGACTCACTGACCTGGGAATATCCAGCTATGGAATATCTGATACCACCCTGGAGGAGGTGAGGAGCAGTGAAAAGCCTACACACATTTTTGTCTGGGCTTTTTAATTTTCTGTTTGATTTGTTGTTTATATGCTTCTGCTGAAGTTTTAATCACATTTCTTCTGACTCTGCAGATTTTCCTGAAAGTAGCTGAGGACAGTGGAGTGGATTCTGTTGAGCTTTCAGGTGAGATTTACAGCTTGATTTTAGAATCAATCTGGATTATTGTAGATGTTATCTTTAAACAAAACAGAAGATATGAAACAGTATAAATGAACACAACTCTCCTGTGGCTGCAGACGGAGTCGTGCCGACCAGGATTCGCCGCCATCATGCCTTTGGAGACCACCAGAGCTGCCTGAAGCCCTTCACTGAGGATGACTTTGATTTCAACGACTCTGAAGGTGACCCAGGTAGAACTGCACTACCCAGCATGCAGTGCAATGATAGAATCAGTCTTGCTGCTATCATTGCTTATGCTTTTGTTTGCACCAAAAGGTCTCTTTCCCCAAAAAGAATTAGGAAACATATTTCACATCTCAGATTGTAAACGGAGGAAAAGTACAGTTTCTTTTTGTGTGAAGTAAACCAGATGTTGCAAAGATTAGAAATCAGTTGCTTTGTGCCAGTATAATTTCAAATGCGGGCATTCAGTTTTGCCACGTACTTTTACAAAATAAGGACACAGACTTAATTTTGCAAGTTTGCTCACGTGTACTGTGGTGTGTGTGTCCAGAATCCCGTGAGACCGACTGGCTCAGTGGAATAGATGGCAAAGGTTCATACCAGGTCAAAGGCTGGAGTCTGAAGAGACAGCAGTTTGTTGCACTACTCTGGAAACGATTCCTCTATGCCCGGCGCTCCAGGAAAGGCTTCTTTGCTCAGGTACATTGATGCTATTTTCCTATACAAGCACTATAAATAATCAGGCAGTCAGTGCAGGTATTTCTGCCTTGAATCAACTGTGCAGGATTTTCACAACAATCTCACACCTTTTGGAATAAAGCAGTTGTTCTGAGGTGTGTCAGTTTTCATCCACAATAGTTGCAATAAATTATCATGATGTTGTTTTTCAGATTGTTCTTCCGGCTGTGTTCGTGTGTATCGCCCTGGTGTTCAGTCTGATTGTTCCTCCATTTGGAAAATACCCAAGTCTGGCTCTGGATCCCGGCATGTATGGAGAGCAGTTTACTTTCATCAGGTGAGATATTGCATTTTCCTCCTTTCCAACAAATTTGGTACAAAAAAAAAAGAATGGTTCTGCTCATTCTTTAAATTACAGCACTTTTTGACCTCATATTCACCTCAACAAATCATTCTGCTTTTCTGACAAGAAAAGCACATTTTCCAAATAAATGTTACTTCCATCTGCAAAGTGCACAATCCATTAAACATGTAACAGATTACCTAACTAAAGGTTTGCATGTTACCTAACTGATGTACTCGCCGCCTTAGTAACGTGCAAGTGCTGACAGCTGCAAAGAACACAGCTGTTAAACAAATTTATTATAAATATAACTGTTGTGAAACTCAAAATACAAGTTTCAAAGAGTGGTGGTATTACAAACTGATGACGAAGACAGTTTAAAAGTCAGTCTATTAATAAATAAATAAATGCTATGTATCGTTAAAGTGTATTATATATAATAATGTATGTATTATTGATTCTCTGTGTCTCTGTAGTAATGACTTACCTGAGGACCCTCACACAAACAAACTACTGGGAGCTCTGACAGAAAAACCAGGATTTGGAACACGCTGCATGGAAGGAGAACCCATACCGTGAGTTTTGAGTAGAAAAGCTTGCTTAAGAAAATATAGGCACATACATAACAGTTGCACAACAGTCTTCTCAAATGCACAAAAAGGAGATTTTGGAGTTGAATATAAACTTGGTCTGTCTCTTGGCTCCAGGGACATACCCTGCACAGCAGTTGAGGACGAGTGGTCGGTCCCGCAAGTCTCCCAGAGCGTGAAGGACATCTTTGACAAAGGAAACTGGTCCATGGAGAATCCGTCTCCCCTGTGCGAGTGCAGCTGCGGTGGACGCAAGAGGATGCTTCCCGAGTGTCCCGCTGGTGCTGGCGGACTTCCTCCACCACAGGTTGGTGACAGCAAACAATTTCTTTTTTTGATTAAAGATCAAATAAACTTAAAACAAGGACGCTCTCCTTTTTCTTCTCATTTATGGACACAAAAACAAGCTGATAATGCTACACACACACACAAAGAAAAAAAAGAAACATTAATTAACTGTTCTGTCTGTTTGTGCATCCAGATGAAGATCAGTGACAAAGACACTCTTCAGAATCTGACTGGCAGAAACGTCTCCGACTATCTGGTTAAAACCTACGCTCAGATCATTGGCAAGAGGTAACACTCATCATACGTATTTGTGCGACGCAGTTCATTGTATTATTTCTTCTTCGGGGATGTGTTAAGCATTGAATCATTTTATTTTCTTCTCTTATAGCCTGAAGAACAAGATTTGGGTCAACGAGTTCAGGTACATTATTACATATGATCCATCTTTGAGCTTATTTGTCAATAATATTGACCCGAGCGCCTCTTTACTGCGTCCTCCGCTGATGATAAAACGACTGTTCTCTATCATACAGATACGGCGGGTTCTCGCTGGGCGCCAGGAGTTCTCAGCTTTTGTCTCGCACGGATGAAATCGATGATGCGATCGCTGAGCTGAGGAGACGCTTCCGTCTGGAGAGAGTAAGAGATTTCATTACGATATTATTTTACATTCGCCACTTCACCAATGCACAAAAAAAGCTCATTAATGTGGTGGATTTTACCACTGTGGTTTCAGTTAGTCAGGGTAAGACACTAACTGCTATGCCAAGGTTATTAGAGTTATTTTATAACTAAAACTTAACGGAAAACTAAAGCTCGGTGTGCATAAACATGTAAACTAAACTGATTTGAAAATGAAATTAAAATAAATGCTAATGAAAATTACAAAATGATAAATACTGTGTGCTGTATACAGCAACTTGTTTATAATGTTAAATTGCAGCTGCAGTGAAACAAGACTGGATAGACTTGAGCAGGTCTGAACGGTGTCAGTTTACCCGTGTGCTAAAGAAGACTCTCTCTCTCTCTTTCCCACCCTCTTTCTCTCTCTGCCTCGCCCACCCTCCAGGGAACTGCAGCGGATCGTTTCTTCCACAGTCTCTCCAGTTTTATCCAAGGATTGGACACCAAGAATAACGTCAAGGTTAGCACACACACACACACACACACACACACACACACACACACACACACACACTGGTTATACAACTGCACGTGGCTCTGCAGGTTACCGTCAAGCTTTCCCCACCAAATTCTTGAACAATGCCGCTTTTGCACCCACCTGCTTCAGCAGAGTGCCTCACCTCACAGTTTATTCATAATGTGTAATTTGATTGCATAATAATGGCTTTACTTGCTCTTTTTGTTTTTATTTCTTATTTATGTACAGTGTATTTCACTACAATTTGTATCAGTTTGTCTTTGTCAAGGACAGCGTTGATGACAAACCTTAATTTTGCACATTACAGTCACATTTTAGGCATACGGGGAATGCTTGTATCCAGCAGCTAACGGAATAACCTTAAATTCCTTATTTTCACCACAAAAACAAAAATCAATCAAAATGAATAAAAGATCAAACCATGGAAAGAAATATGAAAGAAATGAAAGAGAATAAAATAAAAAGCAGGCTACAGTGGGAGTCAGAGCAAAGAAGAAAACATGTATTTACTTAAGACATACTGTAATCTTTCCTGTCTTGCAGAGTTGGCATTTTCAGCTGATCACCAAACTACTAATTTAGTCCCAGCCTGCTTTGAGGTTACAGAAACTAAAATGTCTGCCTGTCCTTTTCAGATCTGGTTCAACAACAAGGGCTGGCACAGCATCGGCTCCTTCCTCAATGTGATGAACAACGGCATCCTGCGGGCAAGCCTGAAAGGCGACAAAGACCCCTCAGAATTTGGCATTACCGCCTACAATCACCCGCTCAACCTCACCAAGGAGCAGCTGTCACAGGTCGCACTGTGAGTATTATTCTCAACAAAAAAAACTACAACATTTCTTTGACCTTTTCCAAAAGAGACGTCACTTCTCATCGCTTCCTTCGATCTGTTCCCCCCTCTTTCAGGATGACGACATCAGTGGATGTGCTGGTCTCCATCTGCGTGATCTTTGCGATGTCCTTCGTCCCCGCCAGCTTCGTGGTCTTCCTCATCCAGGAGAGAGTGAACAAGGCCAAACACATGCAGTTCATCAGCGGAGTGCAGCCTTTCCTCTATTGGCTGGCCAACTTCGTCTGGGATATGGTAAGACATTCCAGACAAGCTGGAGCCTCGGCCCCGTCGGCTCCTCTCCAAACTGTATTAAAAGTTGTAAAAGTCAGGATATGTTGTTCCAAACAAATGTGCTGTGACGTACCTTGGGAACATTGAGGATGCTTTAAAAAGGAGTCACAGATATCTGACAAAAAAATCTGTTTATAGTTTATCAGCAAAAAGCTTTAACAATAAACAGGCGTAAAGTTTTCACCCTCCTTCTCTTCGTCTCTTGCAGTGTAACTACATCGTCCCCGCCACACTGGTCATCATCATCTTCATGTGTTTCCAACAAGACGCCTACGTCTCGTCCACCAATCTGCCCGTGCTGGCTCTGCTGCTGCTGCTCTACGGGTGCGTTTTGACACACGCTCGTTTTGCTTGGCTTGTTTTCTTTCTCGTATTTTCACTATTTCTCTAACCCCGCCTCGTCTAAAATGTTCTCCTCGTCTCTTCCCAGATGGTCCATCACCCCTCTGATGTACCCGGCCTCGTTCTTCTTCAAGATCCCCAGCACGGCATACGTGGTTCTGACCAGCGTTAACATACTGATTGGAATCAACGGCAGCGTGTCAACATTTGTGCTGGAGCTGTTTGGAAGCAATGTAAATAACGGCTCCAAATCATTTTCGTTCAGATTGTTAGAGTGGCAGTAGATTAGATTGATTGTTGATTCAAAATGTTAGACAGAGAGGTCTTTGTATCAAGTTGGTTTACTCTTCATGACTAAATATTAACTGTGAATACTGACTTCATTCCTATTCAAGGAGATTGGTGGCATCAACGACATCCTGAAGAACGTGTTCCTCATCTTCCCTCACTTTTGTCTGGGCAGAGGACTGATCGACATGGTGAAGAATCAGGCAATGGCCGACGCTTTGGAGAGATTTGGTAACTACAGCAGACCTCTTTAACCAACTACTGCATGTATCTTCAGTTTGACAAGAGAAGTAAAGACAGATTTTCTGAATGTGTTTAAAATGTCTGATCTCTGGTTGGTCTCTGTAGGTGAAAACCGGTTCCGCTCCCCTCTGGCCTGGGACATGGTGGGAAAGAACCTGTTTGCGATGGCCATAGAGGGCGTCATCTTCTTCTGCATCACCGTCCTCATCCAGTACCGCTTCTGCATCAAGGCCAGGTGGGTAATACCTCTGATACACGTGTGATCCATCAGGCTGAAATGAAAAAAAAATCTGGTAATACAGTGTCCAGTACTCAAACACTTAGGAAATTAGGCTTTTAATTCCCACAGGGTGAAGGATTCAACTAAAATCTGTCCCTAAAATTTGTCCTGAATGTGACCTTGTCTCTGTGCCCTCCCAGGTCATCCACCAGTCATCTGAAGCCTATTGGAGAAGAAGACGAGGACGTGGCCAGAGAGCGTCAGAGGATCCTGAGCGGAGCTGGACAGACAGACATCCTGGAGCTCAAACAGCTCACCAAGATTTACAAGCGGAAACAGAAGCCAGCAGTGGACCGGCTGTGTGTCGGCATCCCGCCTGGAGAGGTACGATACAGAAACAGTTTGTTTATTGTTAATATTATGTTTATACTGTAGCAAATTATCTCTATATTCATGATGCATTGTCTCCCTTCTCCTGCAGTGCTTTGGGTTGCTCGGGGTGAATGGAGCAGGGAAGACCAGCACCTTTAAAATGCTGACAGGAGACTCTGTTGTCACCAGTGGAGAGGCCTATCTGGCTGGCAAGAGGTAAGATACCTTAAAATATACAATACTGACTGGCTGGCAAGAAGTAGCCGCAAAAATATATTCAATGATGTATTTAATGACTCAAATAAGCTGATTTGCACTGTAGATTAAATTAACTAATTTATGAGAAAACGTTTGATACAAGGTTATATTTTAAAGTGTTCCGCTTTCTGTAAAACTTAATCACACTCTGTTACTGTCTCCAGTGTGACTACAGAGATAGATGAGGTGCATCAGAACATGGGCTACTGTCCTCAGTTTGATGCCATCAATGACCTGCTGACCGGCAGAGAACACCTCGAGTTTTACGCCATCCTGAGGGGAGTGCCTGAGAAGGAAGTCTGTGAGGTGAGCAACAAACACACACTCCAACACACACATTCAGGGACCCCCTGTATATACAGGGGTCTTACAGGTGCTGGAAAACACTTGAGTTTAATGTAATGTTTTCAAGGTTTGAAATCACTGATTTGAAATTATAATTACATTACTTTTGCAATATTCTTGGACTGAATACTTTGTTTTTTAGATAAAGTAATAAAATGAGTCAGGGGGAGTTTAATTGCTTTTTTCCTTTTGTGCACAATGAAGATGAGCCTCGCTCGCCAGTCTGCACACGTGGCTACACTTAGTGCGATCTGTCAGTCTTTGTTGATGTGTGCACTTTGATGGAACAGTGAGTGGGAGGCTAACACACAACAGCTGTTTCAATGAGCGTTGGCTTGGAAACAGGGGGAAAATAGAAAAGGATTTTAGTGAAATTGCAGTTAATTGTCTATTGATTGTTTTATATCTGCTCAGACGTGATATAGTCTACTTAGACACAGGTGACACATTTTGAAACATGACATTTTGTTGTGTTCCCTTTTATTTTGTTTTGTTGGTTGTTTAGCACAATAACATCTGATTTAATGTGATGAAGAAGTGAAATAGGACCTAATTATGTTGAGCATACATATATACACATATAAATATGTCATTTATCACAGCTGTGAGCTGCTGTAATAGCCTGAAATTGCACCTTGAAAATGCTTGAATATGACTTGGAAAAAGTGTAGGAACCCTGTATATACTATGATATCTGTTATTGGGCATTACATATAAATTAGACTTATAATTCTACTTGTGGTCTGCTGAGGCATTATAATAGATTTAATCATCGATTAGTTTGTATGGCTCAAAAAGAAAATGGATGGCACTCATGAAACCTTTATCCTGTCCACTAGGTGGCAGAGTGGGGCATCCGCAAGCTGGGCTTGGTCAAATATGTGGACAAGGCAGCGGGCAGCTACAGTGGAGGAAACATGAGGAAGCTGTCTACTGCCATCGCTCTCATAGGAGGACCACCTGTCGTCTTCCTGGTCAGTGGAACATCTTCAAACATACACAGATACTTCTGAATTATTTCAAAAAAGGACATCAGCTTGACCCAAACGTTCCTGCAGTGTGTAGCAGCTGCTGAGTGTCTCTTGTTTCCTGTTCACAGGATGAACCGACCACAGGCATGGACCCGAAGGCACGCCGCGCTCTGTGGAACGCAATCCTGAGCATCATCAAAGAGGGACGATCTGTAGTCCTGACCTCTCACAGGTGAGACTGGACTTCTGAATTACATCTACTCAATTTACTGAACTGTATAATTATATATCTACATGCCAGGAACTATTATTAATTTGTGTTCCTGTGTTTTGTTTTGTTTTTTTGCAGCATGGAAGAGTGTGAAGCACTTTGCACAAGAATGGCCATCATGGTCAACGGCAGGTTCCGCTGTTTGGGCAGTGTGCAACATCTCAAAAACAGGTACGCCAGAATAGCATTGTATGCGTCATTGTTTTGAAAATGTATGGAGTAGAAGATATTTGCAGATATTTGTGTTGAAATGTGGGGAGTAAAAGTAAAAAATTGACAGAAAAATAAATACTGAAGTAAAGTACAGATGCCTGAAAACTCTGTTTAAGTACAGTACACACACACACACACAGACGAGAAATTAAAAAATAAGTTTTCTCCAGATGATCACAAAAAACAAGTGAATGAAATGTGCTTTGCCTTGTTCCTCTCAGGTTTGGTGATGGTTACACCATCATCCTGCGGGTGGCAGGCCCAGACCCCGACCTGCGGCCGGTCATGGAGTTCATCGAGCGAGAGCTGCCCGGCAGCACGTTGAAGGAGAAACACCGCAACATGCTGCAGTACCAGCTGCCCTCCTCCCTCACCTCCCTGGCCCGCATCTTCTCCCTGCTCTCCACGAACAAGGAGGCGCTCAGCATAGAGGACTACTCCGTCTCCCAGACGACTCTAGACCAAGTAAGCAACAGCACCCAAGCCTCTGACTGTAACCGGACCGTGACTTTAGTTTAGGCCAAGTCTTAATTCCTCCCTCCTCTTCTCTTTCTGCCTGCAGGTGTTTGTAAATTTCGCCAAGGACCAAAGTGACGAGGACCATTTGAAAGACGTCCATCTGAACAAGCGGGACGCTGTGGTAGTGGACATTTCCCAGCTAAACTCTTTCCTCATGGACAACAAGACGAGGGAGAGCTGCGTCTGATTCCTCAACATACCATCAGTGGGAGTTGCTAAGCTTCACCCACCCTCCCTCCCCACACGCGCAAACCATGGACCACTAAACCAGCGGGGGAGACGGACTATGTTCATTTTTTTATTTCTATTTTTTAGTCTTTTTTAATTGTTATCATTTCTCAGTGGACCTGCACTTCAGCGCACAGCCTCTTAAAAAGGCAGAGACTGCAGGTAACGTGACAGACACTGAAACAATGAAAACTCAATGCAAATCAATGCAAGAAATATATATAAATATATTTAAGATGAGAAGATATTCCCGTGAGGGCTGGAGACCGGTGCTCCTCCTTCACTGGACGGACAGAAAGACGGAAGACTCAGAACACTTGAAGCGACAGCAGGATTATAATGCTGTGTCAGACTGGAAAGTTACTCAACGGCGGCGGCATCGGGGATGACAGAAGGAAGTCTCTCTAGTTTTTAAATCCCCGTCCCTAAAAGTAGTTAGCAGTACTCAGTGGGACGTGTGTATGTGCTTCTCTGTACCGTGACATCGGGACAGCGTGAAACAAAAACGGAAAAAAGTTCAGATCATTCACTGCCAACTGCTAGAAGATGGACGGACTACTTTTTTAATCAGGGTCAAACGTCTCAATCGCTCTTCGTTACCAAGCTCAGTTGTTTTATAACGCAAACGATGGTAAAGAAGCATTTACAATCCAGTTGATTTCAGTCATGCAACATATTAATTTTTACTAATTCGATTTTTTAAGATAATTTAATTCTAATCGAAAAACATAACCTCTGTGGAGTTTTTTTTTTTCTTTGTTTGAATAACAATTAAGATTGATAACCAAGTTGTCTTTTTTATTTGTTGTTCTCGGTGTCCTTGACATTGTCCAGCACAGTGCCTATACTGTATCATGGTGGAGAGAAAAATCCGAGCACTCCATTTAAAAACAACAACAACAACAACATAAGTAGGCTGCTAAGGAATGTATAAGACAGATACCAACATGCATCAAAGCACAAAAAATTAGATTTTTGTGCAGTTGATGAATTAAACTTGACTGTTCTTTTTAAAAAAAAAAACACACAAAAAAAATCTTGTGGTTTCTTGATGTCTGTACATGACACAGCCTGCTATACTGGTCTTTACTGGTCCTGCCCTCTTTAGACGAATGGACACAGGATTACCATCGCAAAGCGGGCAGTTGTGACTTTAACAGAAAGCTGAGGATCGCTGAAGAGTTTGGACTGAGGTTTTTCTTTTCGGAAATATATACTGCATGCTCTCCACTGGGCCGCACACCCGGACTATCAGCACTTCTGTGCGTGCGCCAGAGCATGCCGTCGGATCAGCGTGTAAAGGACTGGAGACGACTGAATTGTGCTTCATTGTTGTCGAGTTACTGGCACATATGTATATGTGGAGTTTAAAAAAAAGAAAAAGAGGAAATCTGTATCAAAATGTGATTTTGTGGTGAGATGAATCAGATGGAAACGTTCCCGCAGGTAAAACTGTAGCTCCCATACATGGAGAAGACAGTTTCAAGGTTACTCTGCTTGTATGGGGTCTAAAGATGGCGACTTTTCCAGTAAGATGTGCTTTCATACATGCCTGTGTTAGGGCACGATGGAAGACCTGAGCCATCACCGATGTGGATATTATGTACAGTAGCAGCAGTATCTTGTGATGTCAAGTTTAAAAAAAAAAAACGTTAACCAGTGGAGTGAACAAACATTATCTGTGCCAAATGGAGCTGAATATGTATCTTTGATCAACCAGCATAATCTGGAGGAGGCAACTGTTTTGTAAAGTTTAAGTTGTGCTTTGATTTCAGTTGTTTTTTTTAAAATCCATCAGCTCGCTCACAGAAACCCTCCTCTCGTCATCAGCAGCTCAGAACAAAAAGCACATTTTATGTAAAATTTGTTTTCAGTCTCCCATCAGTCTGCGAGATTTTCTATCTTCTGGTGATGTTGCCAAATTACAATCTTTCCGCTTGTCCACATTTCAAAGTACAGTTAACCCCAAAATCAAAAATAGTTTTTTTTTTTCTACTAGCCTGTAGTGCTATTTATCAGTCAATACTGTTTTGGAGTTCATTTGAGCTAATTAGCTCATTTTTGAGACATTTGCCTTCTCGCTATAATGGAACTAGATGGCACTGTGGTGCTCCAAGTGCCAAATAATACATTTGAAAATGGAGGAACTACTTTATTTCTGCAGCAAAATATACTGGAAAGAAAGTAGTTCCTGCATGAAACTACTCACAACAGGGTCAGTAGATAATGTTGAGTAACTGGGTCATGACTTTTGGAAAGAGACCCTGGTTTTGAATTCAAATTTCAAATGTTTTAGGGTTTTTTTTTTTTTTTTGGTGCTTTGACCATTATATTGGAGAGAAGGCAGACATCTCTAAAATATCTCCAAAACTCTGCAACCAAAAATATCTAGATGGATAAATAGCACCGCTACAGGCCAGGGGGGAAAATATGTTATTTTGATTTTTAGGGTGAACTGTCCCTTTAATAAGCTGCAATACTGAATCTAACTCAAATTTTAGATGCGAGGTTGAGATACTTCACACAGACTTATGTTTCCAGAGTTAGTGCAAAAGGCCAGACTACACATAAACAGGGACCACAACAATTAGCAATGTGCTTAATGCTTTATAGTCCAAAAAATATATATGTAAAAAAAATCATATCCAGGGTTTAAAATTGACGACAGATTGTCGTTACGGGTGCTCTCTGTGTCATATTAAATCGTGGAAGGGGTTTCCGTTATCTCGGGGATCCGATCGCCGCTGTGGGGCTCCAGACTTTCCCCTCGGCTAAATGTGAGCACTTTATAGACTTCATGGCCCGTCGTGTCAAAGAGGAAGTAGAATTGAAGCGATTTGGGTATGGCAAATTGAGACATTGACAAAAATGTCTGCACTGGAACACAGATGTAATTCAGACAAAATGAAGCTACACAATTGCATTAAGACATTTGTTTTGACACTTGAAATAGAAAGCAAAGGCTTACATGTGATTGAGAGAAGTGAGTGAAAGGCAGAGCGATAAAGAGAGAAACGCAGGACAGTAAGATGGTGATTTTTCTCTTCTCGTGCTCAATATTATTATTTGTTTACATTTTTAAGTATTAAACAGCTGTTTTGGTCTGTTACTTCATTGTGTATAGTTACTCTTTGCATTAATAAATAAAAAAAATTCATACATTTTGAAAAGAAATGACTCCTGATTTGATTATTTTTTGCATTTTATGTGCGGTAGCAGTTGTGTCTAAAGGTCAAATGGAAATTTGGAGTTAATGATTGAACAAAGGATGTGTTTACTGCATGTTTCAGTGTGTGTGTGTGTGTGTGTGTGTGTGTTACAGTAATGTGTGCTATAAGTTTCTAGAGCGAGCTTGTGTTTGTGTGTCTGTTTGCACCTGCTGTGTTCCCACGCGCCCACACACACACGCCCACGCCCACACTATTCTATTGCTCACACACTCAGTGAGTCCCTGTCACTCTGAGTTGTTCATCCGCCGACATCATGACTGGACGAGCTGTTTTTCTGGGACTGCTGCTCATCTGCGTTGCCGCAGGTAACAAAGAATAGTAACACTTCATTTGATGGTATTTTTGCTTTCAAGTTAGAGGGACGTTTCAGAGCAACTCCTGTTTAGAAGCCGCAGAATGAAACATATGGTGCCTCGTTCGAGTGATTACTTTTTACAGGCACTCTACAAATACACTGTACTTGTTCACATAGGAAGGACAGTATATTATGTAATAGGATTTAGAGACAGCAGCCAGACATACTCTACCTGTATTTATAGTGTGTTAACAACAGTGGCAGACTCAGGTGAAAGTCATGAGGCATTAAAGGTGAAACATTTTCATTTCCTTTTTTTATATTAAAATTGTTTGATCGCACAACAACTATAACTTTACTAAAAACACACAGCAAACTAGACACCAAATTTTCTAGCATGTAGGGCAGCATATATGGCAATGCATTGTGTTTTCTCCACTGGAAAAGCACCTTAAAGGGCACTTTATCATGTTTTATCCATTAGCAGGGCACTTCAGAGGGCACTTGATCATGTTTTGTCATCCAGAAGGACACTTTATCATGTTTTGTCCACTAGACAGGCACTTTAGAGGGCGCTTTATCACAATCTGTCTGCTAGTAGGACACTTTAGAGGGCACTTAATCATGTTTCGTCCACTAGAAGGGCGCTCTAGGACACTTAATCACATTTAATCTACCACAGGGGCATCCAAGATCTCCCCCCACTCTGCACCCTTGTGTCCACCAGTGTTTAACAATAACAACCAACAAACTTCAATCACAGGAACTATAATTAGAAGAGAATTTTCTCATGGTCCAGAACCACCTGAACTGAGCTGGGTTGTCATGGTTTGTGTTTCTCTTAGTCACTTCCTGTTTTATTTTGGTCGATCTTCCCTTGTGTGTCTTTGTCATTTTTACTTCCTGTCTTTGTCTTTTTCCCGCTCCTTGTCGATTGTCATGTGTTTCACCTGTTTTCCCACCTGTGTCTCATTAGTCCTGTCTGTTTAGTCCCTGTGTTTGTCTCTGTCTGTGTCAGTTTGTGTGTTGTTTTTGGTGTGAGTTCCTGAGCCTTCCATGTGTTTCTCCCAGTGTTTTTTTTGGGGGACTTTTTCCCTTTTGGATTTTTTGGATTTTGGTTTAGTTTTGTCTTCTGGATTTCTACTTTGTTCACGTAAGCCTGTGTTTCTTTTACGTTTTGTTTTTCATTAAAGTCCCTGTTGTGTTTTCTAGTCTACTCGACACCCCTTAACATGGGTAAATCTGTTTTTTCCTGTCACTCCCTCAACACGTGGAATGATTTGCAAATCTTACTTATCATGTTCAAAAATATGTTAGTTTTGGCAGAACAATGTTATTGCTTTTAACAAGAACCATTATTTGTTGTGATTCTTCTCACCCAAATTCCTTTATGTTCTGTGCATGTTTGTTATGTTTTTGTGGTCCCCATCTGTACTTTTATATGAAATCTTTTATTCCTCCTGCACAGACGTGTATTGTATTGTAAATCCCAGCATAAATTAATCCAATGATACTTTTGTTTCTGTATCAGGCGGTTTGTTCATGGACTTAATTATTTATGCATTTTTGGTTTTCTAATTCATCTGCTTACTCTACAGATGCTGAGGAAAACCCTGGACTCCTGAAAAAGGTGCTGTATCTTAGCATTCTGTATACAAGAGGGTGTTTTGTGTGTATGAATGTTTATGAAATATAATGATGGAGAGATAATATAGAATATTTACTCCCTGTAGCCTTCTTGTCCTGACATGGAGGACATCGTGGCGTGTCCTCTGAACCTTGCTCCGGTGTGTGGCAGCGATGGAAACACCTACGCCAACGAGTGCACCCTGTGTGTCCAGAGACAGTGAGTACACACAGCTGCTCCACTCTCACACAGTAGTCACCCAAAGTTACCTCTGTGGAGGATAAAGACCCAGCGCCGCCCCCTGGTGGAGGCTGAATTTAAAGCCTGCAGACACAATGCTGAACTCTTGATTGGCTGACGACAGCAGCGGTCATTCAGGTGGCTGGAAGCTTTCCAGTTTAGTCTATTATTCATGAGCTGCTGGTCATTAGTCATTACTAGAAAATCATGGTCACATCTCTGGTGGCCGAATCATGAAAAGGACTAAAATTTAAGAGATTCTCCTGCATTAGTGCTTTCATTTCACTGTTTGTTTGTTTTGTTTTTTTTACAGATTTTCCAATAAATAATACTGTCCATAAACTAAATTTGGAATTGATATATTGTCTTTTTTCTGTAGAAAGTAGGGGAGAGCAGGGACAAAGGTATTCAAGGGACGGTTGCAACAGACCTTTTTTTCTTTCATCACAGAAGTCATGAACATTCTGTCCACATGAAGTACACTCAGTCACTGAGTCAATAGAATTATTGTTTAAAAAAAGTAATTTTTCACTTTTTTAACTAAAAAAAATACAAAGTTGGAAGTGTTTTTTTGTTTGTTTTTAAGCTCATGTTTACTTGTTTAAGATTGTAAATATACATCATCTTTTTGAACTTACGTTAAATTTGAAACATCGGACAAATTTCCTATAAATGAGATATTTGACATGATAAATTGATTTGAGAGTCACATGGTTGTTTGCTTTGAGGATTAATGGAAGCATTAATGAGGGTGGTATGCTAGAAATATTCAATACTTACTTGATTTGTGATGAGTTTATTCAACTGTTACATTTGTCCTGCACCAGCATTTCCCAACAGAGAGGGGCAAAAGGTAATGGTTAGTTTTGTTAAAGGACATTTATTTATTTGAAAAGGGACAATACACATAAATCAACATTCAAATGAATGTTAAATGCCCCTGAGTTAAAAAAGTTGTGCTTTTTACTTCTCTCTCCTACTCTTTGTCTCTGTTTCTATTTCTTGCATTTAATAATTTACGTCCAATGTCTCCACTGTCGCTCGGCTTAGCTTCTATAATTAGAGTTTATGTGAATTATGATGATTTGTCATTTTCACTCTGATCACTGAGACTGACACAAAGATGAGTGAAACAGAATGACTCACAGCCCTGTCGTGTCATGATCCTCCCTGCAGAACAACCAGGATGGACATTTTGATCGCCAAAGAGGGGAGCTGCTGATCTGCACAGGGGATGATGTCATCACGAAGATGACCAATCAAGATCTGATTATCAATCCGGCATGGATCTAAATGGATGTCTACTGTCCTGAATGTTTAATGTCACTGCAAAGAGTAATAAATATCAATCAGCAGTTAACAAACATGAGTCACCACAATGTTTGCAATACAAAAATATATAGTTTTATTATAAATTAAAATTACTTCTCAAACAAATCATGTTTCAAGGAATGAATACATTGTTACGTATCACCTGCTATCTTTATCTTTTAGTAATGTAGATCTGTGCTTGATGGTGTTTTAACAACAGCCAATCACAACACAGGGGTATCTTATAGCAGTGAATCACAACACAGAGCCAATCAGAACACAGGGGAGTTTTACAGCAGCCAATCAAAACACAGGGGGATTATACAACAGCCATTCACAGCACAGGTGTGTTATAAAATCACCCTGTGTTGTGATTGGCTATTGTAAAAACACAATAGCCAGTCACAACAAAGGGTGTTTTCATAACAGCCAATCACAACACACTTGGTTTTAGAACAGCCAACCACAGCACAGGGCAATTTTACAACAGCTAATCACAGTATAGGGCTTTTTCACAACAGCCAATCACAACACAGAGTGGTTTTAGAACAGCCAGTCACAACAATTTTTTTTTTTTTTTTTTTACAACAGCCAACCACAGCATATGGTGTTTTTTTGTTGTTGTTGTTGTTTTGTTTTTTACAGCAGCCAATCACAAAACTGGGGAGTTTTACAACAAGATTTTTTTTTACAACATCTGGAGTTGGCATCCTAGGCCAGCACCTATAATGGTTTGCCTCTGATATTTTCTTTCTCTATTCACAAAATCCAAATCTCCCCAAGTCTGACATAATAAGAAGTCTGGATTGTGTATATAGGAGTAAAACAATACCTGCCAACCCTCCCGATTTTCCTTCTATTTTTCATCGGCCTCTTCCTATTTCCTCTAAGGATCACAATTCTCCTGTTTTTCTCCCAATTTATGGCAGATTTTCCACCATTGTTTCCAGCCAGACAACTAACAATACAGCTACACCAAACCAGACTTGCTTCATAGGGAAAGTTTTAAAGGAAAGGGGAATGCATTTTGTAAAATCTGACATAACACTTTTCTTTTATGGGCAGGGGCAAAAAAATGAATGAAAGAAAATGTCCCATGTTATAGCGATGAATTATTCTGTATAATTAAAAGTAAAATGAATGCTCTTGCAGTGCACTTGGTACTTTTGCTATGTTAGTTTTTTTAAATTTGCATTCTTAAAAGGTCAGAATGCAGGAAACAAAGCCTCAGAAATTTTTGGTTTTAAAAACTATTTTTGAGGTCTCAGGATTTGCAAGTATGAGTAAAACTGATAGAAGAAATCAAGAAAAGGAAGCTAATAAATATTATAGTTTTTTTTTTTCAATAGTAGGTGGTAAAAAGGAAAGTTTATAAAAGGAAGGAAATCTATTTAATCTGAAAGCACTCCTTTGTCGTGTGAAGGCAGGAGGTGAATGATCGGCTGGTTATCTCTGCTGAGAGACAAATATTTACACTCCTCATACTGAGTAACACAGTGGTCAATATTGTTCAGGTGTGTGCATGCGTGTGTGAGCAAATGCAGATCCAGACAGCGGCACAGAGCGCCACGCTGAGAGAGAGAGGACACGAAAAGCAGAGAGATATAAAGTGTGGAATCCTGAGGTCAAAGGTCAAAAGTATGAGTCACATGGCCGCAACCAGGAAGTGGAGAAGTCGTATCAGTCCAGTCGTTTCCTGAATCTTAACAGCAGAGCAGAGACAAAGCTTTTCAGACTTCAGTGAACTGAGGCATCAATGATGATAAGAAACCAGGTGGATCATGTGTAAGTATACATCATACTGCTCTTTACTGTTACTATCAGCTGTTAGTCAGCTCTGGTAAATGTTACGCAGAGTTTAAGGTTGAAATGCCTGATTGTTGCAGTTAGATAGATAGATAGATAGATAGATAGATAGTACTTTATTGATCCCAGACTGGGAAATTCTTGCGTTACAGCAGCTGTCTTCACACAGACAGAAAAACAGGTCAAGTAAAAAATAAAATATATAAGAAGTTGTGAATCAAGCAACAGTAAACCTGAACCTGAGTTTAATTCACGAATTATGGAGTCATTATATGAGGGTTTAATGATTATGCTTGTTGGATCTGTTTAATTTGGTCAGTCTCATTCATTTCTGTTTAGTTTCATTTTGTTCCTCTCTGTTTCATCCTGCTTTGCGCTCCTGCAGTTGATAAGTCGATTTGTGTTGTCACTATTTCTGCAGGGTCTCCACAATTCAACACTGTCAGAATGGAATCTCTATGGACATTTTCCTGCATGTTTCACTCATACCAGCAGTGAGTTCTGCATCTATTTTAAACCTTTAATATGACTATGTGGCTGGAAAACATCAACTTTTCATGAGCAAAAAATAACAGCCCTGATTTCAGCTTTGAGACCAGGTATATTTCAGGTAATGCAAAGGTTTGCTTTGTTAAAAGTATAATCTGCAACAATTCCCTAAAGAAAACAATGCATATACTCAGATGACATAATGTCTTTCAGTCATCACTTATGACCCAGTAGAAGTGTGTGGTTGCGGCTGTGTCTTCAAAAACCCTGTCGTCTGCCTGTATTTCCGTATTTTGTCTCATTTTTTTAATCTGTGATCGGGATGTTTCACATCCCAAAATGTCGGCATTTGACGTCCTGATGCGTTTACAAACAGCTCGGACAAATTTGTACTAATTCTGCCTTTGACAAAAAGGATAATTTTCTCACTCCCTCATTTGAACTGATCATATAATTTGGAAATCCAGGCCAGCAAGCGACAGAAATTTAGTGCTGCATGTTAATGCCATGTGCATTTTTGTATTTGTATTGTATTTGTATTTTGTATTGCATTCAAACCAGTCACACAAATAAAATGAGTTTTCTCAAATTAATTTCAGAACAATTGCATTAATTTAACTTGTTGACTTGAGTTGAAAAAAAAGAAAAGATTTTTTGCTTCCATTGGTAACAAATAAATCAAGTTAACACATTAGATTGATTAATAAAGTGTCTCCCAAACTTCTTTCTGGCTTGCCTCCCTTTAGAAGTTCACATCCGCCCACCTCACAAATATTATTAATCATTAACAATAACTGAGGAAACAACTGAGTTAAATGAAGGCCAGCACAATACAATCAGCAGACTCTTGTTTGTTCATTTCCTTTACATAAATCATATTCATTGAAGTTTGTTCCTCTCTATATTCCTCTTTGCCCCCAAAGTTTGGGAACTACAAGATTAACACAATTGATTTGAGTTGATTTGGTCCAACAGTTCTGTTTTATTAATGCCAGAACTGCAACAACAAAGAATGAGCAGATAGGTGCAGCAGCATGATCAAAACTATCTGATGGGACATTTGCAAAGTGCCATCAAATACGAGATATTATAAAGTGATCTGTCAGTTTAGTGGATTGTCCTGCCACCTTGAAAATATCCTGCACAAATCAACTTATTTCCACTTTCACACAGCTGCAATGATGCAAACGAAGCGCTGATGAAGTTTGTTCGTATGTTATTTATTGATTCCTTGTCCTCCAGGTGTTGATCACAGGGGTGCTCTCATTCCTCCAGAAAAGAGCCAAGAGAGTGGGCATCGACCACAGGCTGCCCTTCCTGGAGGGACGTTTTGCCATTGTTGTGTGAGTCAACAGCAGCAATAGTAACTATGAATGTCAAGACACAAAGTAGCAGCAGTATTGTTTTTTTTTTTAAATTAACATAGATAGGCTAATTTAATCAATGTTTGGTTTATGTTTATCATATTGTGTCATTCCTGTTTCCCAGGCCTTTGGATACTATAGGCAGCCTCAGTAACCGTTGGTCCTATGGGTTTGCTTTTGGTGCCGTGTCCTCCAGCGTCCTGCTGCTCTTCTCTGAAGGTTACATCCCCTTCACTGTCCCGAACTGGGCCAGAGGTACTCTTACTGTTTATGTTATCCAAGCTCTATATTCAAAGTTGTTTACCCTGCAGATACAAGAAATAAAAAAATGTTTGATTATTTATCCTCAGCTATAGTGTATCTGGTGGGAGCTCTGGAGGTGGGCCTGGTCTACTTCCCTTTCTTTGCTTGTCTGTCCACACCTTTCAGAACAGCTGGGGCAGTGCTGGGAATACTCTACTCTCTGTGCTGGTAAACATTCATTTATACATTCCAACATACATATGTATGTGGGGTTTGTTTATGAAAAAGTTTGCTACACTATGCTAAATGATGGGAAGTATGTTAAATAATGGACAGTGTGCTAGATGATGCAATGTGTGCTAAAAGTATGCTAAATATAGATGTAAAATATAAAAGAAGTTGGGCTGTCGATGGACAGATTAACAGGTTTAACAGCCTTAGAATATGTTTGTGTTTGTTTGTAGGCTCATCATTACGATCTGGGATGCCTTCACCTGCCCCGGTGGTAAGGTAGGTGAGTAGTAAACCCATCATGAAAGCAGCTGTAATTGTAACGTGCCTGTCGCAGCGCGGCTTTCACCAAGCAGCCAGCATCCTTCAGCCAGCACCTAAAAACAAAACATTCATTTATGGGAGTTGCCTGTTGGTACGTAGTTGTAAGTTTCATGACGAAATCAATGAATGAATGACTGTGCGTGTATGATTTTAAAGATTCTAGGTAAATACCAGAAGATTATTGTCCAGTGGCCCGTCATCCTCTCCCTCATCTTCCTCTTGGGACGATTTATCTACATGCTGGTTAAAGCCATTCGAATACATCTGCAACTGGAACAGGAGGTCAGCGCGTCTAATGTATAAAATCACTGAAGTGATTCTTTCCCTAAGGCTTCTCCTTTTTTGCTCTTAGTATTGGATCTTGTTACATTGTTTTTTGTTGTTGTTGTTGTTGTAAAAATCTGTTTAAAACTGCTTTTTAATGAATGATAAACTGATTCTGCCTACCAGGACCCCGAAGAGCTGATCGAGCAACATCAGGTGCAGCGTGTGAAGAGCCTGCTGAGGAAAACACCTGCACACAGGTACGACACACACTCATGTATGTAGTAATGCTGCTTTCAAGTGTTCAACTGTATATTTTCAGTTGCCTCTGTTGCTCGTTACGAACAATTTCTGCATTTTTAAAAAAAACCAGTTTACAAAAAGTGTGAGTACTTTAAAGGTCAGCGACACACAGTCATAGCTACACACACACACACATACATATCACACACGGTGGGTTTGACCCTCCTCTCTGTGTTGCAGTAAGACTCTCGGCTGGTTCCAGAGGAGAGTGTATGAGTGGGACCCGCACTTCAAGTTCCCCAACAGGATCATCGGCACTGCCATCATATCCCTTATAGGCCTTTACACGGTACAGCAAGACACTTTGTGCACAGAGTTACACAATCTGTGCATCTTCTGTAGGTATTAATGTGTCTTTTTGCCCCCTCTTTAGGTGACTCTGGCAGACTACAGTCTCAGTAATGTGGCTTTTGACCGAGTAGAGAATTGGAAGAATACACTAAAACATCTGGTTACTTCTTGTAACCAGACTTCGTCTCTGGGAGCCATGATACCACAGCTGGAAGAATTCATCGATGTAGCAAGGAGTGAGTTTGTCTGCACCCGTCCAACAGTTTGTCGTTTGCATTTATGGTTAATCCCTTTCTTAACCTTTACACCAAACAAAGGAGCAGGAATAGAGTGGACAGCAAAAGCAACATCATTTGTAGTTGTTTATTTATGATGGTCGAGTCTGCATGAAACACTAAGGTATAGTACTATTTCTTTCATTCCAGAGTCTTGGCTGGCTACCACCATCTTTGCTAGCCTCAACTCTGTAGCTTACACCTTCCATGTCTTGGTATGTTACAGGTAAGAGACCTAAAAACCCATGAAATATACAAAATGTATTGCAAGTTTAACTAAAAAATGTGAATTTCTAATGTTTGGAGGAATAATAGGGGTGACTGGGGAGTGTTGTAACACCAGGTTAGTTGTAATCTTGTCAGTTTGAGCAATCAGAAAAGAGCTGAGGTGATTTCATCCAAAGTGTAGACTTAATTTCCTCTTTGAGCAACCAGGAGAAGTGTCATGTCTCTCTGATTAACATTGGATTTTACTGCCAAAACTGATTTTCTGGTAAAAACTAAAAGTCTTTTTTTTTTTTTTTTAGCAAGATAGTTTTTTGCAGAGTTTTCATTATATTGTATATACAATAGTTTGACTTACATAACCTTAAGTAGCTGCCTCTCTAATTTGATGTTTTGCATTCATGCTAAAACAGTTTGCTATGTAATGGCTACTTGGGATGGGGGCAGTTGTAACAGTTCATTAAAAAACAGGGTAGCAGCCTCATCCAGTACAATGGCGGTGAATGGTGACCACGGATAAAACATTAAAAAAAACCCACACAAAACAAACACAAAATGTCTCCATCCTGCTTGTGTGGTGTAATCCAAGTGTACGCGAGCCGGAACATTAAAAAGGCTGCTACCCTGTTTCTCCTAAAACTCCAGGATAGTTTTGTGAACTGAAGACCTTCACCCATCATCACATCGGCATAGTGGTGGCTTATTCTCACACTTTAAAGTTTGAGAAATCTAACATGAGCAACTACTGAGTTACTGATGCTCTAAGAAAGTGTTACTACCATCCCCGGTCTCCCCTAAATACCAAAAAGTAAATAAATAATTTGACCTTATGGGAGGTTAGATGTAATTTCCTAACTAGTTATCACAAAAAAAATACTCAGATGAATGACATGGTGCACTGTCGCCATAGGAAACACATGAGGAGACTGTGGAAAGGGCAGAAGGGGTTTCTTCCTGAGAAGTTTCACAACCCAAGCGCCGCTGTCAGTGTTGTAAGTAACACATACACAATCACACACACACACACTCAGCAGATAGCAGATGATTTCAGGGCAAATCAGATTTCAGTTCAGCAGTAAAGGCTCAGTATCAACATTC